>CAJPEV010000425.1:0-125060 GCA_905338385.1 Darwinula stevensoni
CCCCCCCCCCCCCCCCCCCCCCCCCCCCCCCCCGTTCCCCCCCGGGTTCATGAGCTAAAATATGCCAATGAGAAATTTGATGCATCCTCAGGTTCATAATTTCATTTATGGAAAATAAAATACAATATGGGATAGTTATTGAAAAGAAAGGGAACAAGTTGAAGTTTGACAGCGGCCGTTTGATTGACGCTGCATGCTCTACATATAGACATGGAAGTCTCGGAAAGCTTCTGCAATTTGTCATTTACAAAAATTAAACATTAACTTTCAATCATTTCAGCTTCCATGATTAAGTCACTCGTCAGAATTGATGAGCCTTCTCGGTTTTTGTAACAAAAACGCTTAGCACTTCAATCCCTGTTACATGATATTTGCTTAGAGGAGAGAGGAAAGACTGAAAGGTAGAAAATGTTCTCTAATTGTAGCTCATTCTGCCCAAGTTTCAAAAGTGGATTTCAGAATGAAGTGTGCAGAACTGAAGAGGAAGGAAACCGGCTGTGAAGGCATCGAGAGGGAAGATGTCGAAGTATCTGTTCTCATGATACATGCATGGGTTCCACGAGACAAGACTCTGAACATCTGGAAACTGACATGATGTGAAAAGGAAACCGGGAGCCCTTCAGTTTGGCTCGGGAGTCTTCATGTGTTAACTGCCTGGCAAGGCTGCAAGGGCAACGAAGGGGATCTACAGAAGGCGTTTTCGTCGTGAGACAACAGGTCGGAGACATGAAGTCGCATGCACCTCGCTTCAAATGCGATTTCGTCACAAACTCGACGCCGATCGTTGCACTCTCCTCGTCACAAAGGCGTTATAGAGGCTGGGATGAAAACGTATGGTGACGTCTGAACCCAAACAAATAGTGGTGAACTTCCTGGATGAAAGTTCTCAAACACACCTGTCGTCAATCGCAGTTCATGAATTAGTAACGAAATCAGACGTCATAGTGAGTCACTCTTTTGTGCATGCCACACCTTATTACCCTTACAGCCTTGCTGATCACATCGTTTGTTATCTTCTAGTCACTTTGTCTCCCTACTATGAAAAGTTTCCCTTCGGAGCAGTTTTTTACTCCTGTATATATTTTGACGTCTTCCAGTGTGATGAACGTGAAAACTCATATTAGCACACGAACGGTACGGCTAAAAATATGTAAACAATGACAGTGACCCATTCTCTCCTTCCCTTTCCCAGTCGATAGCCATCAGGAACTCCGGTTCCTCATTCCTTCTCACGCATTTTTCCACCATGCTTTCACCCTTGTCTGGGAGCAAGTGCCTCGCCGTGAAAGTGTGACGATCTGTGTCTGCTACGGAATAGTGGAACGACCGAACGGATTTGCGACGTTTCGCCCGCGACGAACCGTCCGCGAGAATTTTGGCTGCGACAAAAACGTCGGGTCATGGATTCGTCTGATCTCTCTTCGAGGAGAGGGGGAAAGACCTAAGCAAATAGGGACTCCTTTTGTCACGATGTGAAACTCAGCCTGGAGGGAATGATGGAAAGAAAAGCGGACCAGAATTGGGTTGGAACGTGCTTTATGCAAGGTTGGAACGTAGATTTCCATGGATTGTCATAAATAAATATTTAAAAAACCGCACAGAATACGAGGGGCTAACTACCAATTCAGGTGAAATCCCAATTTTTTATGCAAAAACATTTAGGAAGGAAACAGGACATCGTCGGTTCAAGAACGTAATGAAGATGTCCCTGAAGAAGGCGGACTTCTCCGACGTCTCGGGGGAAGACACAGAAAATCCCTTTCTCAAACGGAACTGTTGATATTCCTATTAAAAGCGATAATATAACTAGAGGAATTACATTTTAACGGCCGATAAAAGAAATGCTCCTTTACGTACCATTTTTACACGGGATGATTCCGGGATTTTCTCGGGACAGCACGACGTAGAGAAGGAAATAGGAACGTCTATCATCATTCTTTTCCGCACTTTAGACGGAAATTTCCTCGCCGATGCTTGATTTGAAATTTTCATGAAAAATTAGGAGCAGTGCAGGATGCCCTGGACCTGCCGGACCAATATGGAAGCAGAGACACTCATTTATTCTCCACTGACCCCTGCTGTGTATTCTTTGCTCTTCTCAAGTGCTCATATACAAGTGCATAGGGTGTAATAAAATAACTTAATAAAGCATAAAATACGCACAGCGCGTGAACCATTACTTTCACTGTGCTCATGCCATATAAGGATACATTCAATTTGGGAGTTAATTTACATAGTTAAAATACAGTTAAAATACATGTGGGAGTTAATTTGGAAGTTAAAATAGATGTGAGATTTTGCTAAGCAAAATTGTCCCTGGTTGAAAGAACTCCTTGATCTCGCAGACGTGATTGCCTCTCCATTAGTGAGAGGACGAGTTGGACTGGTCAGAATACCTCGGACTGGCTTTTGGGAAGCAAGAATGCGAAGGCGAGAGCGCATTCATCATTCAAGGCCCCATAAAATGTTCCCCGTCCACTTTAAGTGCTGTTTGTTCTTTGACTTCCCTTTGGTACTTTCCTCGAGTCATCCTCTCCCTAATGTTACTGTTGAAAGAATGATGAGAGACCAATCTAGCAGAGTCATGGCTCATGAACGTGAGATCATCGTCACCAGACTTTTCTCGAGATTGCCTCTAATGGAGCCAGGGATTTGGTCAAGCACAGTTCCCCTTTCCTCAAACATCTACATTTATCTTTACTCCTAATACCATACATTCCATTGGAAATGAGCACATTTCCCTGGGGACTCCTTCACAAACTCATCAAGAGTAAGACGAGGGATTGCCACGAACACCCGGCAAGGAATAAGCTAGGACCACCTGTCATTAATGCTAAGTGAAACACGGAGTTTCGAAAACTAGCAACAGTTCTTATTACTAGTTTTAGTGCTCTAAACTTTCATACCAATGGTTTGTTCATGGTCATTGGTCCTTACCTAATCCAACTTCACAGGCACGAGGGGGGGGCATTCACATTCCAAGTTGCAAATTTAAAAGAGTCTGGTTGCTTTTCCTCCTAAATTGCTGCATCGTGCAGGTTCCCCTCTCCGACCATGAACTTGGATGCCTAGTCTGTGACAGCGATTTTGGCTCCGCTGGTCCCAATTGCCTAAAAGTGTAAATATTAACAAATGTGATGCTCACAAATAGAATTCAGGATAAGCAAAAATGCCTGAAAATATAAAAACATGCCCACCGGCTGCACTTACCTGTCTGGATAGATGAGGTAAACATGGATCCATGTCGACGTGACCATGTGAAGGCAGGGCTCAAAATATTAATATAGAAGACCGTTTGAGTTTGTCACGAACTTAAATAAAAATACAGTGAAACCCCTCTTCCCAACCACCCCCTCGAGCAAACCGCCCCTCTAAATGACCGTTTTTTTGTGGAACGGAATTTTCTTTACTTCAAAATGGACCCCCCAAGGGGCGACCACCCCTTGAGAAGGTAATTTTCATATGAAACCATGAGTGGCCGGCTCAAAGGGGTTTCATCGTATAAATCACACTTCACGTGAAAGAGAAAATGAATCACGAAGGATGACGACCTTGAAAGCAAACAGGAAATATTTCGGGGCGCAAGAATCACCGGTAAATACTTGTAACTGTAAGTACCTGAATCACCTTTATAAAATATGAAAACAGTGTGACATGCCCTCCATGAAGAAATGATTCGCACTCGGTGGTAATTCTCCTCAGGATGGTAGTTGGCCGAGTCTAAAAACATCGGATCACTAATTCTTTGACATGACCGTTGGAAAGAATTGCAATGCTGTCCTATCTACTGATATCTTGGGTAGTGAAGGCTTTCTCTGCCCTCAGGATGTCTCGCTATGAGCAGACTCGACAATTTTTGAGGGTGTACCAACATGTGGAGAGGTGTACAGGCTTTTGCTTGTCGCACAGAGTACACTTCCTAACCCACCCATTGTTCGTGTGCGGACAGGTGTGTGGTCGTATGGTGCCATCGAGTATTTCTTTCTCGAAGAGACGATAATATACGCACGGTATTTGACAATGCCCGATGATTCAATGTGGCCAGTTTAGGAACATGATCTCGTGGAAGAGATATCCTGACGGCAAGATGGCGTACCCATACTTTACCGTCCCAATGTGGGCCGATGGTTGGATCCAGAGTTCTCTGACCCTTGTCTTGGTCCCAGAAGGGCAATCGAGTGAACACCGTAGTTCCCCGACCTGACACCAATCGATTATTCCATCTGGATCATTCTGAAGGCAAGTAAATATGTTAGTTGCTTGCTCTTCTCTGTGCAGTACAGACACTGTTAGCATACAATGTTTTATCGTAAAATTCTGTTCTATCAAGTTCTTAAGAAATCAAGTTATTGATCATCATATTTTTTCCAACAACTTACTTTTGTACCACTCTGTATTTTATGTCCGATATATTTATCCAAGGTTAATCATGCCCAGGTTTGTGGCATGGCGATGGTTTTCCGATGCAGGAAAAATAATTGGAGAGATGGAATCATGCCTGGATAGCTTGGGTGGTGAAGACAAGAGGCAACTCCTTTTTTCTTTCTCGTCATAACGGCATATCCGTCCCTCTGAATACTTCATGAAGTGTCAACTCGGCGCGATTGCATGGAGATGGATAGGAATTTAGTCTGGTGGAGATATTCACGACCAGCAGATGGCTCCTCTCAGCAGTTGGACAAAGACATCTAAGTGGGGCAAATGAAAAGTTCTCACTCTTTTACCCATACCAGTTCCCCTGCGGATTTTTCTGGCTGAGATGGCGTAATGTGGCAGCAGCGATGATTTTCAAGAGTGTTCAGGGGCACATGCCATTTCTTGTCAATGTTATTCCATTTTATTTGAGGTCATTTTGGTATAGGCTACCTTATGGAAGATTCAGATCAAAGCAGCTTACGGTGATTGAGTTTTTTTTTATGTAGGAAGGTGAAAATGAAAAAAAAAAACTAACCCAACCGGCAGAGGCTCTGAACACCTGGAATTCAATGCGTAAGATGTGATGGACTCCCGTTTAAGATATCGGTAGCTTCTGAAATATCCTTTAGCCTCAATAGACGATCATATAAGACGAGGCCTTCAGCCAGTTTGAGAATTTGAGGAGTATTGAGAATCTTCCAAATGGGGATCAGAAAGAGAGGTCCTTCCCTCCCACCGCAAAAATTACTTGCTCAAGCTCTGCTGCGTGACAAGACTTCTTCCCCCGTAGACATTTTAAAACCTTTCTAAATGTTCGAGGTTTTCTCACTCTCCCTCATGAAATCTCAATTGCTGCTCACTACTCTGACCTGAGTCTTCCCTTAAAACTCCAAAATGATCTTGAATTTTAGAAGGCACGACATTTACATCAATGAGAAATACGCTCGAACACGCACAAATTATCACCACTACCCCAGTACACCACTTCGACTAGAAAATTGGCTTAGCTCCAAGAGAAACTAATTATTGAGGAAATAGTTCGGGAACTTTTCAATTGCCCCTCGTAGTATAAATGCACGGGGTTCGTATCCCATGCTTACTCTGTTGACTTGATGCAGTACCAACGATTCGGTTTTGAAGATTCGCTTCCTAAGGGTTTATTTGTTGTTTCAATTAAACCAAAAATTCGGGCTTTGGGTGAATAAATGAATAAATGAATGAAGAATCCCCGGGCTTTCTAACTGCTCCGATCTCCGATCTCCGATTGGTTTCAAAGCAGTAGTTCAGTTGTAGTTCCACACTGCAACTGAACGCTGCAGTTCCAACCGTAACTGCAACTAAACTGGAACCAAAATGCAACTGAATCGCCGTTTTGAAGTCGTTCTCACTTTAAGTGACTAGGAACACCTTGCCTATTGAAAAAAAGGAAAAGATATGGTGGGAATTGAGCAAGTGGTAGACGGCATTGAGACACCCTAGCTCGTGAATCTCATCGGAATGCTAATTGGATTGTGAAACCTCAACGGTGGACACCCCCCCCCCCCCTCTGCCAAGCATCAATTGACATAAGTACATTCCCCTCTTCCCTGTCCTCTGCCCTCGCTCAGATACCCGCGAACAGAAGACACTTCTTTCGCGATAAATTTCGACGTCACTACCTCATCCCATCGTTCAACTTCATAGAGGCGAGTCCTCGGATCGGAAATCCCCTGCGACGCAACCACAAATGGAAAAAATGTTCAAAATCGTATGGAAGCATGCTTTTTTTGCAAATCTATTTTGCACCAATTTACTCATACTGGTCAAATCAAATTTTACTTCCATGAGTGATTCTCGTGACAAATGGGGAGAGGGGCACATGATCCCTGTCCACCTTCCTTTCTTCTTTAGCTCGTAACACTAATGTGTGTCGGTGTTAGGTTCAGGTGTCTGTTTACTCTTTAGGGGTACAGGTACAGTGCTGTGATGGTTGCAGATATGTCGAGCTATCGTATAGTTTCATGGAAAAGTGGAGGCATATGATTTCAATTACTCCGAAGTTCCCACAAAACCGAATACTAGTTCAGTGGAATGACAATCATGAAGTAAGCGGTCCCTTTACGCGCCATGTGGTGCATTTCATTCATCTCTGCCTTCGAGTCTTGACATGGCGATTCTTTCCTCATTCTCTGTCATAAGACGTCTTGGGTTGTTGTCAGAATCGGCTGGGACACATCCATCCCCCGTCTTATCGGGAAGAACATGGCGAAACGCCTAGGTCAAGGCATTCAATGTGCCTCTTGTGCAAGCATAACATTTTTCTTTATCCGAAACATACGTTTGAATCGAACGTTTCAGCCTGTTATTCTGAGGCCTAGGGACACACTGTCACACCGAGTCGGTTAGATCAGCTTTTATGAAAGGCCACCCGATGAGAATGTTGAAGCAATCGGAGAAATCTAAATGAAACGGAAAGAGAAAGGAAAGTGTAGGAAGTGGCTCGGGGCGATGGATGCGCCACATTGGTCACTCTCCTCATGAGCCTATCATGCAGGACAGGAGCGAACGAAGGGCAAGGCTAGGGCAGTCCGAGCCATCCTCTGCCTGCATCGCATGTCTTCCCTTCTTACCGCTCTCTCTTTGCTTTCCCTTGGAGCTTATTGTTTGATGAGAGGCAATCGAGTGTGTCATTTCATCTCTCCGCACATGATCCTAGTCACCTCTTCGTGATTTTGCACATTTCTTGCTGCATTCCATGAATGTGCGTGTTCGATGCATGCTAGGGTGTTCACATGTAGGAGTGAATACAGGACGGGGAAGCTCCTCCATTGTCATCGTGGGACCGTGGTGCCACACCCACACGTCAATGCATACTCGTTCCGTTGCAGTGATTCTGCGGTGTGAGTATTAGTGGAGCACGTTCGCAGGTACAAACGCCCAATGTTTGAGTGACTCTCTATAGAGGTTTTCCGTCTCGAACCCGCTTACCATAATCTTGAGTAGATGTGCATCTACGCTTTAGCTTTCTGCCCCTGTGATGCGTAGGCACATCCCTGTATCACATCGATACCAGACATACTCCATCTACCACCTGTGATGTCTACTCCACCGAGCAATCTTCAACAAACTGTGAGTCTTTTGTCTTATACAGGAGAGAAAAAATTATTATGAAATTCACTCAATTTATTATTACTTTCCCTTGCTGCCCATTCTCAAATAAGCCGAAAGGTTTCCAGTGCTAAATACTGCTCAGTATTTTGGCTTTCATATGATACGTAACTCGTAAGCATATTTATAGTTTTTACTAGTGATTTTCTTTCTTGACTTTTTTTTCAGGAAATCTTTAAGAAATTCCAGTATTGTATGTTATTAGATGATATAATTTTCATTATTCTTTGTGTCCTTTGTGATGCGTCTCGGATTTTTCGTCATAATCACTAAAAAATGGATTCGAACGGGAGAATGGTGAAAATGCACTTGCAAGACTCAGCAGCAGTCGCATGTACAATAGAGGAACGAAATGTTGAAGTAAGCATTAGAAAGTAGAATGCATTTTAATTTCCAATGAGATTGTTTCCTTCGAGATCCGATGCTTCACACTCCTGTTCTTAATTAATGGCCTAGAATGACGACTGACTGGCTGTCCACACCGGCAGCACCAGATTTGTGCCGCATAATTATTCGTTTCCTTCCTCCTTTCACGTATGGGAAAGGGAGAAAGTAATTCTTGTGCCGTGCGATGTAGAGGACAGTGTTCTCCAAGCGATTCCTAACGTTGTGAATACATGCATATAGGACATAATGCAGGAGCAAGTCAGAGAAGAGAGTGGAGGAAGGAAGACCGGCTGGTCGGCCAGACTGCGGCGTTACCGAGTACTTCTGTTGGGAGTGACGGCCTTGGTGATCATAGGTATCACTGCTGTCCTCTTCGTCGTATCTACAAGGACTGGTAAAACTGAACCAAGGAATAGGAGCCTGTCTCAAAAGCTTCAACAACTCGAGTTTGACGACTTTCTCCAGAATAAATTTGGCGCACCTCCGTTTTCCGCCAATGGTACCTGGCTTTCAGGTGAGGAAGATCTTTCTTTCACTTTGAAAGAAGCGTATAGCGATCGATTCCAAAGCGTAATATGATGCTGCCCATGATAAATAACAATTCTGTTTCTTCTTTGTAGACGTGGAACTATTGTTCGTGAATGAAAAACACGACCTGGCGATATTTAATTTCAAATCGAATACGGAAACGCTTTTGGTTCCTTCAGGCGTCCTCGTTCGTAATTTTTTCCCACATTGGTTTTGTGTGGCTTTTAGGATCAATAACGTGGTCTGTCTTTGCATCGTCAATTCCAGAGCGAATTGAAAGTGCCGGGCCAGGCATTCGTGTGGGTTTCTCCATCGCAGAACTTCGTTCTAATGGCATCGGATGTTCAAAAGGTTTTTGTTTTCTGTTCTGTGTTCTCCCTACACCTGTCACTCAGAATCCTTGTCGATCATACTTTGCCCTTGATATTACAGAGATTCCGGCATTCATTCGCTGCTCGATACTATATTTACGACATCCATGAAAAGTGAGTCAATTTTGGAAGCAATGATGTCTACTCAATGACTTGAATGGGTGAGCTTTACTTGAACTCTTGATGAAAGGGAGGTGATAAACGTGACATTGCGTTCACCGTTGACGAGAATTTGGATGCCGTACCCGCCAAATCTACCTTTCTATTTCTTCCTGGCCAAATGGGCTCCAACCGAAGACCGTCTTATATTGGTCTTCCAAAACGATATCTATTACTTGCCTGATCCAAGGGGTAATCGGGAATTTCAAATCACTGCTGATGGAAGACCGGATATCTTCTTCAACGGCATCGCAGACTGGGTCTACGAAGGTACTGGATTCGGTTTTTTCCTTTTTTTTGTCTCTCTCCCCCTCCCCCTCGTCGCATAGAACGTAGATCGAGTAAAGACTTTAATAGGGGCCTTTCTATTCAGAGGAAGTTCTCGGTGACTCGAGTGCGGTGAAGTGGTCAAAAGACAGCAAGAAGTTGGCCTTCATTTCCTTCAATGACACAAACGTCCCTCTCATGGAATACCCCATTTATCGACCTTACAGTGTTCATAACCAGTATCCTATCATTTTCAAGCTTCATTATCCAAAGGTAATTATAAAAAAAACTTTCTCCTGGGTGTGTGGACTGGACAATGTTTCCCATCATGGTTCGTGTCATTCATTAGGCAGGGACAGAGAATCCCGACGTGAAAGTTTGGGTAGTTGACCTGGAAGCGTTGGAATCGAATCCGCCTGCAGCTTTCAAGTTTCCCATCCTTCCTCCTCCCGTTTTCCAGGATCAGTGAGTCGAATACAGAATGTCCCCAACCCTGGGATAACTTCGCGTTCGTTATCAGGAACCCTCCTCTCGCGTAGGGAGCATTACGTGACAGGGATGTCTTGGTCAGGAGATTCTCATTTGGCCGTCAATTGGCTGAATCGACATCAAAATCATAGCGTTACAAGTCTGTGCTCCGAGACCAAGGACGGCACCCGAAATTGGTACTCCTGCCGCGTCGTGAGTGGTTTCTTTTTTTTCTGGAATTGACTCGGAATTTGTCCCGAATGCAACCATTTGACTGGAATTCGATGTCCAGGACCTTGACTTGAACAATACGGAAGGATGGTTCGAGATCCCAACGCCCAAATTCTCTTCCTCCCCCATATCTTCAGATTACCTCATCATACTTCCCCATGAAGGCTGGAAGAAGCTCTTTAAGGTCTCTTTTTCTTCACTTTCTCAACCTCTCACCCCGACAGGATTCGAGGTCACTGAGGTCTACAAGTGGGATTTGGAGAAGGATCGCATGTGAGTCACATCTCATCAAAGCTCAATCTCTCCGAATTGCCCCAGTCTTCCACAATAAATTAGATGCGATTTTTCTGACTTATTTGTGCTGGGGTGTGGTTTCAGATTCATCCAAGGCGTATATAGGAATGCGTCGTCGAAAAGAGGCGTATTTCAGATAGAAGTGGGGAAAATGACCTGCTTGTCGTGCGCCTCATCCCCTGGCGAAGACTGTTCCTATGCTTCGGCCTTCTTCAGTCGGAATGCCTCCTATTATGCACTTCAGTGTGCGACTCCGACGACCGTAGCTAATCAGGTGACCATTAAGGAGACAGAAAGCGGTGAGGCGGTGAGGGAATGGCTTTCCAATGATCAACTCGTGAAAGAACTAAATACGAAGGCCCTCCCTGTTGAGAAAAACTTGGAAGTTGAAGTGGCTTCAGGGTTCACGGCTCAAGTTCGCCTATTTCTCCCTCCTGATCTCGACGAAGCTGGTTCTACCAAATATCCCATGATCGTTTATACGTAACAGAACATCTCTCTTGATTCTTCCGATTCGGGGTTTCTTCTCCACATTGGTAGGAGAAATACTTCCTTCTTTCTTGCTCTGATGCAGGTATGGAGGTCCCAATTCCAAGCAGATCACGGACGGATGGAGAGGGGTGGATTGGGGAACTTACCTCTCGGGGACACAGGGGATCATACATGCCATGATCGATGGAAGAGGATCCGGATACCGTGGTGAACAACTCCTCTATCAACTCTATCGTCGCCTCGGCTCTGTCGAAGTGGAGGATCAGATCAATGTTACCAGGTCTTTCATCACAACGCCTTCGTGTATTTAGGAGCCGCCCGTCGAAATGCAGTCTCGTAATTTTTTTCTTTCTTGCTTTCTTTCTTCCAACAGGACCTTGGTTCGAGATCTGAGATACATTGACGGGTCTCGAGTGGGAATCTGGGGTTGGAGTTATGGCGGCTTCACGGCTGCCATGGCTTTGGCCACTGATACCGAACATTCCTTCAAGTGCGCCATTTCTGTAGCTCCTGTCACCTCTTGGCTCTATTATGGTATTCAGCTCTTCTCATTCTCTACTGTTTATCGTTATCGTTATCGCAGTGGATTTAAACTTGGCTTAAAGATTTAAACAATTAAGTAAAAGAAACATCGTACAAGTAAAAACTTATTGTTTTTACTTGTACGGTGCAAAACTTTTTTATATTGACGATGCTAAAATACAAACTATATTGTTACAAGACTACAGCTCGTGCTTTTGGGTGAGCCACAAAGGTGCTGGCAGGGAAATGAGGAAATCCGAACAATCCTTCAAGGACATCGAGCAAGATTTCAAATACAGTCGACTCCGCATAAAGGAATACCGCTTATTGGAATACCATTGCACAGTCCCGATTTACGTAACGATACAGCAGATAGTTTCGGTTATTGGAATACTCCGAATTATATTCAATAGAATAAAATTCGCTGGTTCCGTGAGTATTCCAACATGCGGAGTCGACTGTATATCTGTAATGGGTCAAAAGCGCATGTAGATTCGAAGAGTTCTACATTTGATACACAGTGAACGGGTGGCTTTCGTAGGTGTTTCCAACAAAGGAATAAATATCTGCTTCTGCGTCATTATAACCAATCAGCCATGAGAAGACGTTATTGCGCTGCGAGCAATGCATTAAGCTCTCCATCGTAGGGAGGAAGTGGAAATGAAGCACACAATTCTGTTTCAATTCTTGTTAGTTTGCTTGAGGCCGAGGGGATAGCCCATGCAGCTGCACCTTTGTGTCTACCCCCTAGGTGACATGCTTTCCAATGCGTGACCCCCGTGTTTATTTAGACCCAATGGGGAGAAATCAACGATCTAGGCTTATGGGAAATGCTTTATCGTGGAACTGTTATTGCACCGTGAAAGTGATATTTAAAAAAATATATATTTATTCTACATAAAACTCCAATCTCTTGAGCTTCGACGTTGTTGACAGATTCCATATACACCGAGAGATATATGGGGCTGCCGACTCCCGAGGACAACCTGGCAGCCTACGAATCTGGGACCATGCTCACTCCTAGCAAACTGGAGAATTTTCGAAACAAGTCCTTCTACTTGATTCATGGGAATGCAGACGACAACGTCCATTATCAGCAGTCGATGTTGTTGTCAAAGGAGCTTGAGCTGAGAGACATTCTTTTCAGGCAGCAGGTAAGAAAGGGGGAGGGGGATTAACCGGCCCTTGGCGGCGACGCGAACAGTAGAGACTATCCAAGTCGTGGTTGTAGGTCTAGCCTGAATTCTCACTTGCAGCCCTCGAAGGAAATCAGGAAGACCGTATGAATGAGGATTTATGTCGCTGTACCCAGCGCAAGGTTCAAGCATTCAAATTGAGAGGTGTGAAGATGGGCTTGAGCCAGTATTAACACCCAGAGTCGAGGCCGAGCCTCATCCCCAGTCCAACATGGCTCAATCACTCAATGATAAATATTTTTCTTGGGAGTGTGTCAATCTACCGCCTAGCTACTTACAGTTATATTGCTGTTCTTGTTTGCACATGAGGCACCTCATCTCCTCTTAACCCTCTGTACCGAATATCGAAGTTTCCTGGTTATTTTTTTTTCCCTTTGAATTCCTTCGGTTCGGCCACTGCTTTCTGTATCAACGGAAGATGGCAGCATTGTTGAGAAATCGAAGTGTGGGGTGTGTTGCAGCTCTACAACATTGGGTGAAGGCAAAAATACGAGTAAAGCCTCCATGTAGCGTGATAAGGACGTTCCACGTTGTTGCAGATCCGCTGCTCTGGTAAATATATGGTTTGAGCTATCCCAGGAAGCAAATACTAGTACATCTTCACCCAAGGTATTCCATGCATTTGCTACTCGACTAGTAAAAATGTATGCGAAAAATGAAAAATTCCTGTATCCGTTACTGTCGCCATATTTTCTATATGGCGAGATATGCTATATGTCTAAATATGCTATAATTATCAGTTTCTCCTTATCCATCACATTCGTTACCCAATCGAATAATTCTAGCCAAATAGCATGACTGGAATGCCACCTCCTGAAGCCGTGCCAAGAACCCCGATTGAGAGAGTTCCTCATAGAAAATCAAAATTATTCCACTTCTCAAAGATTAGTACTACATCCGCTGATTTCCAGTTTTTAAGAGGCTTCATCACGCAAAATAAAATCCTTGGAAATTATCTTTAACAGCACCGCTTTATCGAAATTTCTATGAGAATACGAGTGGAATCCCATGAGGATCGGTTGCTTTCCCAACTTTGAGATTCCCTATCCTATTTATAATCTACTCCTGGTTAAAAATGATGTAATCTAGAACGCTTCGGTGTACGTAGGCATCGCAAATGCCTCATCGATTCGCTCGTAAAAATGGAAACAAATACTGCTAGCGTGCCTGCTACAGCTTGCATGTTGACTTTTAAAAAGCTTTAGGTTCATTCTTTGCACTAATAGCTAACTGTTCTGTGACCTCCTGTTTGGACGAGCCAATTTCCCTTTTCAATGGCCTAGAAGCTATTTAATATTCTATATTCCTCACATTCCAAAGATGCTCGTGCGCTCATGCGAAACCCATTTCTTTCCCAAATTTACCCCCATCAATCAAGAATACCTGCGCATTCAGATTATTGCAGATCATTGCAGGTATACGTATTCGCTGCTGTCGGTAATTTTCATTAGGATATGCGCCGTATACCTGCCTATGCTCTCCATTACAGCACTATTGATCTCCGACCTGCTAAGGTTGCAAATATTTAAATGGCTTCTTCACCTGCCCTGACTTCCTCCTTCGAGAAATGGACATTATCCCTAGTAATTGGAAGGGCGCATCACCTCAAAACCTCACAAGTACCCAAAGCCCTTCTCCGGAATAGATCTCCCGCAATGACCCTTCTGAATTAGATCACGTCTCCATTTCCTCATTCATTCGAGTTGCAGTTGTGCACACTCTCAACCTCACCTCTGACTTCGCTTAACGACCAGCCCTAATGGTCATCCTGAGTCGGGAGGTGATGGTTTCTGAGCAATATTTTGAGTTATCATCGGTCTTGACATTGAGGACCCCTGACAACTCGTCCGACATAGAGGATGCTGACCCCCAGTTGTGGGGGGAGGGGGGAATCTCATACCCAATGTGCCCTACTTGAGCACCTTCTAAACAGGCAGGAAAAAACGGACTCCCGACCCCTCCTGTTATAAACAAAAGGGAGAACCCTCCTACAACCAGTAATTAAGACTCTAAATAATGATGAAACCAGTAATCAATCTTTGAGCTAAATAGCCAAACCCCGTTTCACTGAGAAAGAATAATCACATCTAAGAACTCATGAATTTATCATTCACTTCAAAAGTAACTGCCTAGCAAGTCCGCACCGCGTGACCGCTTGTCCACGATCTGGATCGGCAATCAGCGAGATCAACTCCATTAGAATTTCACAGGCCAGATGGGTTACGGACAGTAGAAAGAAATGTCACATGGATCGTGCACCGACAGATGGCCAGTCGACTGCTGAGCACATTCATCCTGATCCTGGCACATCCCACGGTGCGAGATACAGGAAGTACTGCAACATCTAGAAGTGACGGAATTCTGTTGCGATGGAAAGGAGTTTCCCTGGTCATCTCGTCTTCTCTTATTTTTATTTCTTGTTTGTTACTGTTATCCTGTCTCGTCCCCTCTTCCACTCAATATACCTTGTATGAGGTCTGATTCGAGATTTGGATTTTCTTCACAGAGTTACCCAGACGAAAACCATGGTCTTGGTGGAGTCCGCCCCCACGTCTATCACTCCATGCTGGAATTCTGGAAAGAGTGCTTCAACCTCGCCTGATCAACATGTCCCTGATCCCTGTCGAAATAAAGTCAATTCAGATAGCTAGACCCCAAGGGTGTCGTTTCCTTTCAACCTCGGACAAGTTCGCATTTGGACGCAATAAGCTGTGCACTCTCTGCAGCATGCAGGCAAAAATGTTGCTGCTTTTCCATGTTATCTGACGACTTTCCAGAAATAAGCAATGCAGGTCACTAATTTACATTTGCTTAAAAAAATTGTTACAAGATTACCTCTATCTTTCTCCTCGCGAACTTCGTTGCATTCGTCGCTAAAGGGCACCACAGGATATGTCCTTTCCCCTTTACTTTGTTCCAGTTTGCACATGCACAAGCTCAGCTTTTCTGCAGTTTTCTACTCCATAAGTGCATTCTCGAGTGAAATGCTCTTCATACTTTTTTTTTACTTCGCCTGAACTACTCTTGATGAATGAAGATCGAATAAAGCAACAAGGGGAATGGATTTATTTCCCAAGATTCGAGTTTTAGAAGAAATGTACTGTATAATGATGCAGTACTTGCAATCACTGCAACAATTGAATTGAAAAGAAAGGTAGAATGTAGATAACCTCAAACAAACGGGAGGTATCAACAAGGAGGGAATGATACTCGTCGCAAGGGGATCAGGGAGGCCCACTAGAACAATATGGCCAATAAGCGTTCTTGGAATGTCAATCTGATCGACAGGGATAGAACGAGTGTTAACTTGGGAAGTCCCAAGATCTCATCTTTTCAGGGGTAGAACGAATGATAGCGTGAGAAGTCCCAATATCTCATCTCTTTTCCTCCAAATGGAGCGGGGACTCCTGCTGATAGCTGGTCACGGAACCCGTGGGGAATTCCCAAAAGCAATCGTCGAGAAAGGCTTCCATGCTCTGATGAACGTGACTGATGACACCTTCCAAGTTGTGATTCTCATCCGGGTACACCTGAAGAAAAATTATGAATCTTATGAATTTTCGGATGGGTAAATCCCGATGGGAATTTCCACAGGTGTGTACTGCATGAAAGCCTCTGCATGAAGGTCACTGGGTCATGAGGTCGAAAATAGGATGAAAGAGCTCGGGTGAACCATGCTTCATTCACTGCTGAAGGTTGTAAGCTGGCTGTAAGGTTTTGGATTTAATATGCATTTGTTCATCCTTTGCTATTATGACCTGAAGCATGTGACAGACACACATCACAGCCTTTCTTCCTTATTTCCTTGTATGATCTTAGTGTCTGATACTGCCTTCGAATTGGGGAAACCTTGTTCAAAAAAGTGAAAAGCGGACGAATATTTGTTTATAGGCAGTTTTTGTTAATCCCGTCAAAATTAAGGTAGCAGGATCACTTTAGGGCTACTTTTGACACCAATGAAGATCGGAGTGAGAGCAATACATTATTGGAAAGGGTAGGGAACGACTTCCCTTTCGATAATATAATTAGCAAAAATTATGCTAATGAGGTACCAATATGGCCGATGTAGCACCCAAATCCAAGCCATCTTTGAGCCATCGTGGTTTCAGATTTTCAAAGAATTATATATCCAAAGAATACATATACAAAATACATATATATAAAGAATTCTCAGCTGACTGAGCAAATTTTCACAATTTTCCTCCTTAATATACCTATATAGGCAAAACAGCGAAAATTCAGAGTATTTGGGAAACTGTTCAAAAACTCCACGACCATTCCCTGAGGAGGCATTTGAAGTATCTTAGGCAACAAAATTACTCATGAAGGTATGAAATCAACGAAGTTAAAAGATGAAAAGCCATGATGAAAATCTCTTCTAATATAATATTGAGTCTTTTGGAAGAGACTAGATATTGAAGACTTACTAGTTGCCTGAAGAGGACTCCATTGGAGATGAGAGCATTGACAAGAGCGAGACTATGTTGCCAGTGAACATTGTCATCTCCGGTGCCATGAATGAGGTATAATGCCTTCCCTTGCAATCGGCCCGCTGCTTTCGTCACGTCGCTCTCTTTGTAGCCCATGTAATTGTCTGACATATTCGGGAACCCCATGTATCTTTCGGAAAACACGGAATCTGGGAACCAGACATCATCAATCCATTGAGACTTGGGAAGGAGGGAGATGAAAAAGTAACAAGAATCCTCACCATAGAAAAGCCAGTTGGTGATGGGAGCAACAGCGATGCCGCACTTGAAAATCCCGGAAGTATCCATCGTCAGAGCCCTAAGGGTCACATATCCCCCATAACTCCAACCCCATAGAGCCACATTACTACCATCCAAGAATGAGTATTTTGCCAGCAACAATCTGTCAAGCGATGAATGAAAGAACAGCAGAGACCACAATCAATTGGTCGTCCTTTATGGAAGAGAAATACGCTAAATAAAAGAAAATGTGGGACAGACTTGATGACAGAGATCTGATCTTCGACTTCCACAGTCCCCAGCCTGTAATAAACTTCTTGTTCCATTTTATCACCCTGATAACCAGACCCCCTGCCGTCGATCCAGGCGTAGACGTATTCTCGACTAGAGGCCAGATAGGTCCCCCAGTGCACTTTCCACTGCTCCGATACCAGCTGTGTGCCTGGTCCACCATACCTGCAGGAATGGTATCATCCCGTCGTGACTGAGGAAAATTAAAGCAAACTACGAGGGAATGTTGTTCTAGTTCTTGTAGAGACTCACACTTGCAGAACGAGTGGATATTGGAAGCCAGCCTCAGGATCCAAGTGATTAGGAAGGAAGAGTCGTACCCTAGCCTCGTATCCTCCTGCTAAAGGGAAGGTTTCTGTGATTTCTGACGGCATGGCCAAGAGTTCCACTCGTTCACTCAAGACCGAATCATTATGGAGAGGCAGGAGCAGTTCCCCGGTGGCTGTGGAGTGCAAATCTACGTACGGGATCCCAGGCCCCATGCATTCGATGACAAAATAATGGAAGGGATTCGGGCTGAAATACGCGTTGTTGAACAGGCAACGAGAGGACTCATTCCTGATACAGGTAAGGCACTTTGGCGTTCTCGGATTCGTGGAATCACTCTTCACCCGGTACAGATGTCGTTGTCCGGGCTCGTTTTCCGGAGTTGCCACATAGTAACTGAAATGAGAATGTTCGTGAAGAGAAAAAGCCACTTTTTCCTCTCTCTGGACCTAATGGAGACTTACATGTCTTGGTTCGCCTCATCCCAAGCAGCGATTCCCGTAACCTCGAAGCGTCCATGTGTGAGGACATGAACTCTTCTCGTCTCTAGGTTGGTTATGGTGAGTTGTTTGAAATATCCCGCATCCCCATCTTGCACGGGGGAGATCAAGAGATACTTCTGAGCATCAGCAGAGAAGACGGGAGGTAAATATACATCCACCCAGCCCCTTTCTGGGCTCTTTTGCCGTTGAACCTACAGAAATTAAAGGAAGACAGAAAAAGTAAGTTGTTTGTGTCCAAGAGGAGAGAGACAAAGAAAGGACAGAGAGACTCACCTGGACGCATCTCCAAAATGGATGTTGGCAAACGCTAATGCTGGCCGAGTGTTGAGCACGGTGCATCCACACAACACACACCTGCTTGCTGTCAATCCAGGTCACTCCAGTGAAGTAACTCTCACTAATGAGAATTGAATAAGACCGAAACCCTGATATACAAAAACGAGTCATAGTTGCACATAATAAAGCAAGAAAACGAGACTGTGGATGTAAGAATCGCCAGTGAAACGGTTTAAAATACAAAGCAAATTTCAATGCAGATAATCTTTGCGTACATTGGTCACTCTTATGCCTAGAAGTCTCGTTTTCTTGCATTTAGGGGTATGTTATTACACGCTTCTTCCTCTGTTTTTTTACTCTGAGTTTTAGCCATTGAGTTATTTTCTTTATCGAACCGACAGCTTGCCTTAGCAATACTATCATAACATATGATTATTTATTAGTGCCTCTTGGACAAGTCCTAGTTTTCCTTGCTTCTTTGAACAGGTTCAATACTCATAGGAAGTACGTGGATGAATGCCAGAACGCGTGAGACCTCATACTGTTGCGGCGAGACAATCTTTTCGACCCTCCTTTGCCAAAATCTATTATCTGTATAGCCTAGTCTTTGAATCAAGGGGCAATCTATATTTTTAGTTTAACTACTTCTTAGTGCTTCATGTACTATGCCAGTACTTGAGTATTACCCTTCTTCATTTCTTGAAGTCGGTCTAGAATTTTATAAGCAATTTTTACAATACTCTTTGATAAGAACTTCTATTACCTTCAGATTCTATATGCCCTCAAAGCTCATCCCCAGAGCGATACGAAGTTTTCATTTTTTTTAAGTTGAGAGTAGCATTCAGAAAAGTACTTGCTCATTAAGTAGTCCTTGGTCTAGGTCAAACTATAACGTATTTTCGGTTGCCCAAATAATTTCCCCAAACGCATATTCCCACATCTCCGGAAGCATTGAACCAGAACTGCGACAACGTCGTGGATTTTGAGGCCTTGGCAAAAGTAGACAGTATTGTATGCTGAATTTGAGATTCAATGAGTAAACAAGGAAGTTATTTATGGATATAGGTAAATCTGAATCATTATTCCGATTGTAAGGCACTATCACGCCGTGTCTAGTAAGAGGAATCACATTCTAAGCTGCTTATATCCTCAAAAATTCAAAATCAACTACTAACGTTCCATGTATTTCCGTAGGAGGAATGAGTTGAACTTGGCTGAGGTCTTCCAAATCTACAACTGTCAGGGAAACGTCAGGATTTGGCCTCCCTGGCTGGAATATAGAAGAGAAGAGAGTAGAGACCAAATGGAGAAACGTAAATACTCTTTTACAAGATGACCAGACAGGGAGAAAGGAAGAACCTTTGGATATCGAATGACGCGATTGGAACATGGTCCATCCATACAGGGTTCTCCATCGTCTTGCAAGTAAATGGGGATCTGGAGTTCTTCGACTTGGCTGTCATTGAAAGTGGCGTAAATGAGCCTCTGACCGTCCTTGCTGAACCACATCGCTTGCTCGTCACCTAAGATCTCCTCTGCCGCAAAAAATATTTGTATAGCGGTTAAAATAAATATGTACCCAAGAACTCATGATAATAATGTGTTGTGCGGAAAGGTTCCTGCCGTTGAGAGTAAGACTTAGCTTTGACTTAGCTTTGCCGCTTTGATGAGATTTGATTCAAGATGAGAGGATTCGCTTAAATATTGCACAACCACTATAGTCTCCATTAGCCTCCACTTTCCAAAGTGCTATACTGAAGGAAATGCAGCAGTGGTGGTACAGTTCGTTGCTAGCCTGTTATCCCACGTCAATGAGACTGCCTTCCTCCAGGATATTCTTCCCGAAAAATGATATGAAAAATATCCTGCCTACCAAGGAAACTGAGCCCCACTGAGAGTTTCGGTACTTGCCTCTTCACAAATATGCAATTGAGTTTATCAGCTAGCTCGTTCGAGAGGATTTTCCACTCTAAAAATATCGCAGAAATGCAGTAAATCAATTATGGTGATCAATCTTACATATCGGTAAAAGGGACTTTAGAATCGTATTTGTTTTGGTTATTTTGTTAGAATGTCCTTGTCGACGTCCCTTGACGACGTACAAAATCGATATAATATCTATTTTGCACTGTTGTAACGGGAGCTCGCCAGAGTATCAAGTTATCCATTGCATTACCGCAGCGTTCACCATGGATTCAGCAGTCGACGTTGAACTTAGTAATTTCCACTTTGACTAGAGTTCCTCTTATGAAAATATCAAAATCTGAAGGGACCAGCCACGTTCAGTGGTGCAATGAATTCAGGGGCAGATCAATGAATGCAATTAGTTTCCTCCTAAATGAGACAAACATTTGATGCGTTTCTTCCATTTCTGGGGGATTCCGGACAACATGCTAATCAAATCAGGCCACAAACGCAGGAAGTACCATTCATTTCATTTTCGCGCTTTTGCACGGACGTTATCATGAGATATGAAATAATGCAATATCGCAAATCTCTTGTACTGAAGCATGGGTACTGGGAGAGAAATTTCTCGAAAAGAAGTAGTATTCCTTTCCATGAAAAAAACTCCCCTCTCCCTGGGTACTTCCGAGGTGATATGGTCCGTACTTTTCCCTTTTATCGCTCTCATGCCGTACCGCAATGACTGCAAATTGCATATCAATCGAAAGTCATCTTCATTTTGCTTTCAAATGATATGCAATTTTCCGTTATTACTAAATAGTTGATGAGCAAGCAGGAGGAAATAGTTAACATATCAGCTCAAGCAGGCACAAGGAGAGAGTGTTTTCCTCAAAATAATTTTTTTTTGTCAAACACGAAATCCTATTTTAATGTCAACATCTGTGGAAAATAATTGTTTACGATCTTTCGAGAGTGTGCTTACCCTCATAGATCCAATCTGGAACTCCATGATAGACGACACCCGTTACGCCAGTGGTGGTGAGTTTGAGAGGTTGATTGGTAATAGCACGAAGGGAGAGGTATATGTTGTTCTCGTATACGAATGCCAACGTATTCTCCGTTGGACCCCAGAGGACGAACTGTAGCTTCGGGTGGAGATCCCCCGTTTTCTCTGGGCTCACCGTCACTGGGTGTAAATTCCTGCAGGCCACATAGGAGACGAAACCTTAATAACAAATTGACACTACTCAATACAGAGAGTTAACGAAACTACCACCTACCCGGTATTATTGTCGTAGAGCACATACTTGGCTACGATTGAATATCTGTAAACCTGTGATAAGGAGACGAATGGAAAACAAAAGTCGCCACATCCGGTTGCAAGTAGAATCCGAAAGACAGGGGCAAAAAATTTGCGATTACTATACCTTCTCAGCGTCATAAGCAAGAAGGACATATTGTCTGTCTTTGGAAACTGAAAATCTCCGAGCATTCACCTCTCGCTGTAAAATGAAACAAGAGAAATATCAATCCAAAACAGGAGATGCAAACAGTCCATCGAAAACTTCTTCGGGGAAGAAGCGTGCAAAAATTAGTTTTCACTATTTCAGAGAATATTGAAAGAATGCATACGTATACTCGTCCTGGCATGACATATTGCTTGGAGAATTTTGGTACTTCGAGGATGAAAACCCCTCCGTCTTCATCCCTGAATACCAGCTCTCCCGCTGTGAAGAATTCCAGAACAATGATTTTCACTTTCATAACCAGATTCCACTCATAGGTTCGTGTAAGAGACCGTATAGGATTTTATCTAACCGGAAAGCCAGGTGCCATTAAACCGAGAAGGTGTGAGCTCTTCTCCAAGGATGTCCTGGAGGGTGAGGCGTCGACCTCCCAATGAAGAGCCTTCATGGTCTGGACTGATCAAAATCACCGAGATCACAATGAATCCAAATACAAACAGGATGACCAGCACCGCAATGAGGATCCCTCGCCAATTCCTCTGGCTCGGACTCGATACAACCAAATCCTGCGAAAAAAAGAGAGAAAGGTCACAAAGGTTAGATCACATTTGTTAGTCTCTTGTTTTATCAACTGAGTCGAATGCCAGTCGACAGGGTTTCATGGAATGATACGAAGAGAGAGACCTAAGAGGGCCTAATCATGGTTTAGTCGATATTGGGAATCCAATCTCGAGTGACCGACTCCCTATTTTTAGGTCGCTGAGGATCCCTCACATCTCTGATGTCCCATTACATTAGAGGCGAAACGTAACATCTTTTTCATAGTCATTATTAGAGGCTAAGGTAAAGGCAAGATTGCTGGAGGGCACAAGGAAGGAAAATTTGCAGAGAAAGAAAAAAACATAACTGACCTCGTCAAAGCTGGGCAAGGGTTGATGAATTATTTTGCCCTTAGAGGCCTGCACAGGAGGCTGAGGCCTGGATGTTTCCTCGTAAGCTGTCATGGCATGCTCACGCGAAGGAAATTTTAATTGCAAACTCAGACACTGTCTTCCATGACGTGGGTGGGAAGAGGCACGGGAAAGGAGGAAAGAGAGAGAATGCTGCAGGGATGGTGGATCTGCGCAAACGCTCTGCCTATCCTCACAATCCCCCCTCCTTCTAACTCTCCCTCTCCTCCTCCTCCTCCTCCTCCTTCTTTTCACGAGCCCTCATCCTATGAGAAGCTGGATGGACGATCGACCAGTTTATTCCAGCCTCTCCAGGTTCCGTATATGACTACAAGACTCTAGGATCCTTATAATCCTCACCCCAGACTTATCTTCGCAGCGAACTATCAATCTGTTCAATACCGGTGCGTGATCGTATGGTCAATACACAAACCGACTGATTCTGTTGAAGGCAAGGAGTTCACTGTATTCCAAGGACGCCCTTTCTTGAGTAAATATGCCAAATGTCTCAATGGGGACTATTGAGAAGCCCAACAACCTGAGTTAGCGCTCTCTTTGATCAGAGCCGGTTCTAGCTATTTCGGCGCCCTGTGCAAAGAGACTCCCAACGCCCCCCCCCCCCCCCCCAAAATGGATAAGGGTCAATCTCAAGCACCCAAATTTATGGCGAAACAGAAGGAATTTTCACTTTCTGAAATAAAACTGAGGGTGGCATCCATTATTACTTCGTATAATCAGTCACATTTTGGCGTCCCTGGTGAATTTGCGAACTGCGCGGGGAAACATGTGGCACATACCGAAGTCTGGCCCTGTTTTTGATACGCCAAGGTAACTTAAGAGAAAGCGCGATTGGAGGAAAAGTGAAATAAAAAATGCGGTCAAAAGCAACGTCAAAATAACCTCAAAAGCATGGAATGACTTCGAAAACGCAAGAAAATCCAGCAAGATAGAGAAAGATGAGAGAGAAAAATGAGTCTGGAGGACCAGAAACTAGGAATTAATACAGTATCATTATGTTGAGGACAACTATCATGAACGGTGGGGCTGAGATAGGGAGGGAGGATGGTGTGTGTTCTATGAGTGGGTGGAGGAAGTGTCTTGATGTTGGGTTTCTACGCCAGATGTCAGGTCTTTCCAGCCTGCTGCTCCCCCTAGCCCGTATGTTATCTGAAATCGACGGGTGCTTCGATCAAAGGGGCAAAGTGGAATGGCTGATTGCTTTCATATTTTAGGTTAACCTTTAACCTATTACCTCTTATCGCCCGAGTGCACTAGAAATGAAATTCTTCCATGCCAGAAGATTGTCGACTCTTCTCTCCTCAAACAGCTGTGTCAATAATCCTGGAATCTCATACCAGGAGAATTTTTCATTCTTATCCTGAGCCTTCTCTTTAGCTGTCACGCCACTGCCAACATATAGCTATATCAATCTCCAAGATGGGGAATCATAACTGAAACTGGATCCGTCAACATTAGATATGATCCCACTGAAAATCAGTCTCGAAGAGATCTTCGAAAGATTCGAACCTTAACTAAATGTAGCATTTGGGTTTCCGAGTTCTCACTGTTCCATACTTGAAAACGTTTCGAGGCAATTTGTTCTCGTGTCACTGTCTCTCACATGGGATGTGCTTAAACTCGTCAACCAGATGAAAGACTCGTAATGAGATTAAATTTACCAAGTTCGGTTATTGCATGATTCTGGCTTCTGACTGGAAGGCAAATGCCTGGGAGGCAAATGATGGACTGTGTGCCAGGCTCTCCTTCGCTAATTTCTACCCCACTAATTTCTGATAAATATTTGCATAGCGTCGAGGTAAGACATACAGCACTCTGTATGCCATGTCTAGGGGGTTCGAATGCAGTACGCATTTAAAATCGTTATGACCAGTTATGACCAAGCCCAGACAACTCGTGAGCTCCTCTGGAAGTGACTGGAATAATTTATATCATGCAGAAATTGTAAGAAAAAAATCCTCATGGAAATTCTGCAATTATGTGTTCAAGAGAGGAAGTTATTGGAGAATCGGAAGAAACAGGTCTTTTCGAATAAATAGGGTCCACCCCACAGATTCCAAAAAAAGAAATAGTCAATATAGATGTCATCGTGTGGTCCCTTTTTTGAAAGGTATGATAGTAAGGCACGATAAGGCAGAAGGCATAAGGCACTATAGTACCCTATATTGATATGCTCCGTCTAAGGTTCGCGCTTGCAAGGAAGCAGACGAGCTCGCGCTCGCTATTGATGCAGGCATTAGATTTGTGCAAGAGTTAGAGACCTCGTCACTACAATGGAAAATATATTTCTTGAGTACAGAGTCGCAGATGGTGAAGAGGTCGTCAGAGCAAAATGCGCAGAGTCGCTTCCAGAATGCTTTGTCGTAATTGGAAATAAATATGCGCACATGCGGTGCGAGTCATAACACTTCATTCTCGAACACATCTCAATGTGATCCAGACCGTGCTTCAAATCGGGCATTCATTTGCTAGCTGCAGAAGGGAGAGAGAAAGAGAGAAACGAAAGATGAAGATATAAATTGAGAGGAGACAAAGGAACAATTTCTTTGTTTGTGACGTGTCCCAGCAAATACATCTTGAATCTCTTTTCTTTGTGTCATCCACAGAGGAGATGTGAATGACTCGTGCGAAGAGAGAATTTTCCTTCCATTACAGGGTTTCGTAGAAAACCGATTGCTGAGGAAGAAAAAAAATATCGTGTGGATTTTGATCGATGGGAACATAAATACAGGACTCCGTTGTGGCGTTACTAACGAGGTCTTGGCGTGAGTCCCACGATGAAATGAATCTCATAATTGCATGAGATGCTTATGTACCTCATTTTTCCTCTTTTGGACCGAAAAAGAGACCACGAGGCAAGCGTGAGAGAGACAGACAGAAAAAGAGAGAGAAAACCAGGAAAGATAAGCCGTTAGATTCTATGTAGTGCTTCATTGGCCTAAGTCCAACAGAAAAGGGAAAAGGAGACGGACGTGTCCTGGGATGGATCGGCCTTCTCTCCATCGAAAGAGAAAGCAATTTCCGGCCCAATTCATGGGTACGTGCTCCCTGGCCATAGACATGCACAGCTGGTTCTGTCTTCCTGTCCAGAAGAGTCATCGGGGACCGATTCCTGCAAGGACCGGAATACCGGAGGAAACGAGAGACAGGAAGTGACTGTCGAAACCTCTTCGTGAATGTGCAGTCTGTCATGAAAGACCGGAGATTCAATTATGGTTTCTCGATGATGCCGATAAAATAGGAACAAAGCCACTAGGAAGGACGGTTCCTGACAAAGACCTATAAATTAAGGGGACAAAGAAGTCTCATTATCGTTTGGTCTTCTTTTCTTGGAAAATGAAAGAATTCAAGCCGATCTAAAGAAAACGTCGCGGAGGGAAATTTAGTCTTTCATGGTCATAATTTTGGTGTTGTGAAAGGAAAAGTGCAGATGTGTATTTATGAGCCTCGCGGAAACTTATTTTGATAAATCAAAAGAAAGCAACAAAATAGTATGACATGAATGAAGTACAATAATAGAATCATGCATCCATGCGTTAGAGTTTTAATATCTCTTATGTTATTTATTGGATGCCAAAATTGTTACTGCGGAAAATTTTAAACCGTCGAGGGGAAAATGAAGAATCACTCGCGTAAGTTGTATTTTATCAAAGCGAAATGCTATCCTAGTCTGAATAGCTCGTTATGGGAAGAAGAAATGGGCACCATTTCTCAATTTCTTGATCAGTAGAGAATTTAAATGACGCTATGTTGCATACAGTGAATGTGGACCTCAGAAAAAAAAAATAATTTGGGGAGGTCTATTGGAGAATTTCAACTTTCCCATGGCCCTAATCGGCTCATCGAGACCCAGCAAAAAATATTAATCCCGGCTTAGGTTATGCGAGACGTGTTGACCAACAGGCCTAAGCCTATTGAACCTCCATGACAATCAATTGTAGTATTTCGCCGTTCAAAATTTGAGCATGATTTCATTCTTTCGATTCAACATGTCCTAATCAATAAGTCATCTCCAAGAGCGGGATTGCATGGTTTCGGCATTTTTATTTATTTATTTTGAGTTTGTCCCAATCACCCAAGACTGCTTTGTTCCCGTTGAGTGAAACCATAGCATTTATGCCTTTTCTTTCTTTGAGGATTTTGTGCCTCTTATTTGCTTTGCTCTGTGCCTCGTCAAGAATTCTTCCTCGCAAAGGATTAACGTCCTATCCCATCACATCATCACGATCTCCGTGCTAATCCGAGTGCACAGAAAGCCACAAAGAATATTCGCCTTAAGAGATATATTAATAATACTGTATATATGGATAGATTCGCATTTCAGCTATTCGGCAGAGGCATTTTCCCTATTTCATTGAGCTTAGATGCTTATTCTCCGTGATGATTGAAACAAATTCCCCATTCAAAATCTCAGACTGCATTTTCCCTCTGAAAACAGCTAACAAACGCAGTAATCCAGCCGGAAACTCTGAAGAATTCTGATGAAGGATTCGGACGGGCAGACGGAGATTTGAACTATCCGGAATCTCGTTATTTTCAACCGCTGACTGAAGGGAGAATGAGCTAGATGCGATTCACGGTCGTGCAATCGACGTGCTATCTATATTCTGACTTACCACTGTAACCTAGAAACATGAATCATTGAGGAGAATAAATGCACCACACAGGATGGATATAGTGACTTGAATGGCATGACAGAGGAGTGGTCAAAGTTTTCACTCTCAGATGGCGGAGCGATTCACGATCGATGCTCCCCTGTCGGCTGTCTTGGTCTACTACGTCATTACACTTGCTTCAAGCTCTCGTCAAATGTCATTCCGAATGTTTTCCCGCACCGATCCGTATCCAATGAGGATTGTAAAGTGTTCGATTGGAAGAAATCCGATGTACATATCAACATTTCCTATCCGAAGTGCATCCGATGCCCACTTTTTAAAAATATTAATTTGCTTGTCTGAATTCTCTCCGATCCACAGTTAGGTTACTCATAATTATAAGTTACGGTGCAGTTATTCTACACCTATCATAACGGTACAACTGACAACGCATTAAGATGCACCCAATCACGATACATGCTTCACGAAATCTTCATATTCCATTCATTGATTCTCGTTATCGCTGATCACTTCTAACCGCTAATCAAAATACGAAGACCATCACAAAATTACTAAGACTTTCTATTAGGAAATGAGTATGAAATAGCCAGCTACTAATATCTTGTACTTATCTTCCCTGATGCAGTCATCTTCCATACGTATGCACTTCAGTCAGCGTCCCATCAATTACTCCAGTCCTTGGACGAGCATTTCCTTTGATGCGACATTATCTCACTGCGTGCCAAGAAAGGCCAATGCAGGCAAGTCGATGTGCCTGCCAGGGAAGGGAATCTTCGTCACAAGGAACAATATCTAAATAATGAGCTGGCTAGCAAAAAAATTGTGAAAATTCCTTCTGTTGCGTAACAGCGTGTGTGCGGGCGAGCTTTGTCCTGCTGAAAGAGAACTTCCCGTGACCACTTTCTACTGCTGTCCTCGCTGCTTTTTTGTTTTTTCAATCATTTCCATGTAGATCTGTGATGGAGTGTTGATCCGTTTAACGTATGAGGATGACGGAGTGCCGCCCGATTCAAAGAAACCATGAAGGATGGCCATGGTAACTGAGCACATGAAGCATGACAGCGCTCGCCCACGCGTCAGTCATCAGATGAAAACTGCCATTCAAGATCTTGGCAACAAATTTCTGCCGCATCAGGCTCATTCGTCAGATCTTTCTCCAAAGTGATTCTTGGCTACATCGTACATTGAAGATTCCCTCCGCTGCAAGCAATAGCCTCTGCTCCCACCCACAGGCTCAAAGGAAAGTTTGCTAAGTACTGGCAGAAGTTGAGAAGGACGCAACAAGAAGATGGACACGGAATAAAAGTTTCCAATATATACTGATTAATTAATGATAAAAGTCGAAGATCTTTTGGGATGATTCCCGTACAATCGTCTCTAAATTTCAAGGCCTCGAATTCGACACCACGACAAAGTTTGTCACTCTGAAAGCCTGAAACCCAGCATATGCATTCAGAAATAGCTACAAGTGCAACTGGAAACGATTGAGGGAAGACTTTTCAACTCAGAAATAGACTGATAAACTTTCTAATAGACTTTCTGCTTTTCCCATATATATTTTTTTCTGTTTTATTTTTTATTTTTATTTTTAAAAGCATAGCAGCTAAAATAAGAAAGGGACTGGTGGGATGCATATTTGTATTCCATCTTTTCCATCTGAAATAGTAGACTCTGATCCGAACCATGAATTATCGGAATTCGAACCGAGCTCTGGTTCCCGTCAATCTCCAAGGACAACAGAGTAAATGCGCAACGACGAGGCTGGACTTTCAAAACAAGTGGCAAAGGATTTTCTTTTGCCATGAAATAGATTTTTAATGAGTAAATATCTTATTTGTTTGTGTGAAAATCTAGTAACAGAGAAAGTTCTTTGCTTCAGCCGAAAGCACCCCGTAAGGGCAAATATTTAGGAGACAAAGAATTGGCTTGCTCTTGTATTGATTCCACCTTGTAAATACAGGGTGGCAATAATAGATGTACCCCTCTGGCCAGCAGAGATGTGGTGAACCGCAGGAATATACATAGCTCGTTAGCTGATTGTTCATTTAGTTGTGCTTCTTTTCCGTGCTTCAGATTTTACTGATTTTGCAATATGGCTTGTTATAAGCATAACGATTCAAAGAGGTACGTCATGTTGATCTCACCAGAACTGTCTCCTTCCGAGAAGTTCCTAATGCGGGGGGGGGGGAGAGATAACGGCACCCTGAGGCGTTTCGTCAAGGTGCCGAATCTTTGAACATTCAGCTCAGAGCAAACTATATCGCAGAAACAGTAAAATCTGAAACATGCCAAAGAGGCACAACTAAATGGATCATTTAAGTAGGCTAACTGCGTCCTGTGTCCTGTGGTCAGTCATCTCTGCTGGCCGGAGGGGGGAGTGCATCTATAATTGGCATCCCGTGATGGGGACACAGGCAAGAGAGTGCATCTGTACTGGTAGAGAGTGACTTACGGAAAGACGTCGGTCGATCTTTCTTACTCCTCCAGAGGTGGTCGTGACACTAGTATTCATTTCGACTCATAGGACCCTTCGCGAGGTCGACGGAAAACGTGGAAGTTCATCTTGAGCCGAGGATGGTTGTGAGCCGATTGGAGCGATGGGACTGGGGGTGGTCCAAGTGCTTCCGCTCCCCGCCGCTGCCTCCTCCCTCTCAAAACTCCTACTCTACGTATTTCTTCTCTCTCTCACTTTCTCTCCCTCTCCCCCCCTGCTGCTCTCCTTTCTTAATGCAACTCTAAGTTAATATAAGTGTGTATTTTATAATCACCCTATCTCCCTCTTTCTGCTCATCTTATTCGTTATTTGTCACTCCTGCAGTCTTTTTGACCTCTTGAGAGGGCTTTTCCTTCAAGGGTCTCTGTGCTATTAATAGCATCCCTTCTTTGAATTTCAAATTGAGGGAGGACTTCCCGATAGGGTAAACCTTCGAGCCCATCTTCTTTAGCAGAGTGTGTAGTATATCATGCATGCTGTATCCATCGTAGAATGAGCTGGGGAGTTTAAACAGGGTGGTTATAAATTAAGTATCCCACCTCTGACCTCTACAGCGCCTAAGGAGATAAATTATTGATTCCGCATCTATGAATAAGCATTCTTGTTAGATAAAAAAGATAGATATAAATGTACTCAGATAAGATGCAAAGTAGATACTGATTTATCAGCATACGTAAAAACCATGTGAGATACGAGGGGCGATAGAAAAGTTCTAAGCCCAAGACACTTCCAGTTGCAATACACCATTCTTACTTTTATGATGAGAAGACAGATGTATTTAAAGGTGACTGGCAAATTTTCATCTTATTTGTCGATTAAAGATTAAGATTAAGAGATCTGCTGAAAGATCGACTTTCAGGAGGTTCGAAAATTGATCACAGCATTCTTTTTAATTTTAATACCCTTTCAGCAGACCCTCTGGTAGCACATGTAAAAAAAATTAATCGAAGCCATATTTAATCGACGAACGAGATAAAAATTTGCCGGTCACCAGCAAAGACATCAGTCTTCTCATGAGAAGAGTAAGAATGGTGAATTGCAACTGGAAGGGCCTCGGGCTTAGAACTTTTCGATCATCCCTCGTATTTCGGTGTAACGCAGCGTGATATTGATCTGTTCGGATCACCCACTACTATGCACATGTGTGATCTCTGCGCATGCACGAATTCATTGTCGGGACTGTGCCGACCAGCCTATGGGGCCTCGTGCTACTCCTGATCCTTTTCATATTTTGCTGCCAGGCACAGCCATGAACCAATCATTCGAATTAATTTCGACGGGTGTGGGTAAAAATGTCAAGATGTTTTTAAAGCATCATCTAGATTCTGTTAAAAAGTACCTTGCCCGACTCTGTGTATATAATTCACGAATTTGACGACTCCCCCATCCCCAAAGGGATGATGCAAATATAATAGCAATCAGTCTCGGGAGAGAACTGTCGCGTGGGGAACTCAGTCGGATGCATTATAAGTATAGAGGCAGGTAAAGTCGATGAAGCACTGTAAGACCAAGAACAATAAGTTTTCAGTGAATCCAATCAGGAACAGACCTATTGGGTTTAGCAATGGTTTAGCCGTCGTAAGCACGTCACTCTTACCCATGAAGGAACCCTCGCTGTATCCGGAGCAAGAAAATGAGCCGACACGATGTGATATCCCAGGAGCTTTCAGTGTCCGTCTTTCTTTAATGTGATTCTTCCTTGCCTGTCGTCAGTTTTCTTTTCTTTGCCTTGTTAGTCTTTCCTGTCTCTTTCATCCACTCCTCTTGTTCTTTATGCCGGGAATCGCATTACTTTAAAAGCTCCTCCCCTCCGCGTCTGCGAAAGGGGGAGGGCGGCGGCTGTGGCGGCTAACCCCCTTTGCATGAGAGCTGCATCTATTAGTGTAGACACTCACATGCACTATACCAAGTCTTACCCTTTCCTGGCAGCGACGTAAGTAAAGAGATTTTCACGGGTGTCGCATATAAATGACAGTGGCGAATCATTGAACCATACGGATTTTGTAGAACTTCGCTATTTTTCACACTTAGCTGACTCAGTTCTGGAAGAGCAGAGGCGTTAGTTAGTGAGAATGGGTCAGAGGAACTCTGCAGAGTTGCCAATGTATTTCTAGTTCTCACTACGTATACCCCCAGGCATCAAGATTCTTTTTAGGATTTCTATAGAATCTCAATTGAAATTCTATGCAGCGATTTAATACAATTCTATAGAGTGAAATAGTACAATATTATAGACCCTATATAATTTTTTTCCTATAGAGATTGTACAGTATAGAAAATTTTTGCCTGGGTTTTCACTCGTCGTGACATGATGCAGAAAGCCGATATACATGAAAGCCTTTTGTTCCAGCAACTACATCTCCGGATCGAGAGATCTTAAGTCCAATTATTTGTACGAGTTCATTGTCTGCCGTTTGCCCACTCAGAGACTCTCAAAAACTCAGTCCACGATGACCGGCAGATGATCACTCGATAGATTTTCCACAAAGAGGAACAATCGTACTGCGCTTGTTTCGAGAGACTAGGCATCCCACCTGCTGAGTTTGAATCCATTTTACAGTATCGAAAATATTGAAAGATGGTCTTGAGTCTGCTTTTTCTGCAATCCCATGTGGTTGGGACGAGTAATAAAAAAAGGATGAATGAATGAACCCTTAGACGGCAATCATGATTGCAGAGAGAATATATGGTATTCCCAGAGAATATACATAACTATCCTGGTGGGACCCCAAGGAGAGAAAAGGGGGAATTCAAGATGTGAGACATGTTTCCCCGGTCTAGAGATTCAAGATGACGTGGAGAATGTGAGAGGTAGTGGGGACGATGCCCCTCTATCCTGGAGTCTCCTTCACCTCTTCAAAGTGATCCACAATCAATTCTACACTCCCACGTACCTCACCCAACTGCGACACAGCATTAGCAGAGCGCGCATGGAAAACGTGGGGGACAGGGAACTCTGGGACACTGTTATCAGGCATTTCATGCCTCTCCCTTCTAACTTATGATTCTTATTTGCCCCCCTTGGCTCCCCCGACGCCACGCCACTTAGCATGCAGTCTCCACATACAGGGAGTCCCACGTATTTTTTACACAATTGATTTTTTAAATTACTCAAGTTAATGCATTCAACCGGAAATTTGGAAATAAGGGGGTGTAATAGAATCTTTGGAAATTACGTTCGGTCACCCAGAATTTGCCAAGCATTGCTTTTTGTCCTGTAAATAGCATTTTTCAAATGCCCTCCATTCTGATCGATTCACTCCCCTGCATCGAACCGAAACAGCTTTCAATACTGCCTGGAATGGGTCCCTGTCATTAGGAGTGATAACTTCCCTCAGCATTTTCTTTAGGTCATCAGCATTCCTAGGTTTTTGTGACACACATCGTTTTTTAAGAAGCCCCAGAGAAAAAAAGTCAATAGCTGTCAAATAAGGAAGGGAGGGAATTTTTAAATGAAAGAATCGTTTCATGACTTTGTGCTATCCCATGGCCAGAACGCTCCCCAGACATGACAGTCCCTGACTGTTTTCTCTGGGGCTTCCTAAAAAGACAAAGTATCACACAATACCAAGGAATGCTGATGACCTAAAGAAAATAGTTAGGGAAGTTATTACTACCTTTGACAGGGACAAATTGCAAGCAGTAATGAACAATGCTTCTGTTTAATGCAGAGAGTGGGTCGATCAGAATGGAGGGCATTTGAAAAATGTTATTTACAGAACAAAAAGCAATGATTGGCGATTTCGGAATGTTGGAAAGTAATTTCCAAAGTTTAGGCCTATATTATATTATTTTCAAATTTCAGCTTGAATGCATTAAACATTCCTGAGTCATGAAAAAAAAACAACCAAATGTGTCAGAAATACGTAGGACATGTGATTCATTTCTCCTGCTCGATCCAAAACTTCTTAAAGTGTGTCACCTGAAACTTATCAGCCTTCTTGAGGATCCCTGGATTCAATTCATGTAAATTTGGTATCTGGACATTTTCGGAATAGATGAGGTAGGTAACGTATGATAAGACAAGAGGTCAAGCGAATTCTATGAAAATTTCACCCATCGCAATGATACATAACTCGTCTGGTTGGTTTCAGGTCTAAGATGTCGAAATTCCGAGTCACAAGGACGAATTTATGAGCCTGTACTATTGATACTTCCTCTCTCTTCAAAAGGGATTTTACGTTTTCAATGCGCCAGAATTCAAGAGACCTTTGAGCTTAGAAGGTGGAATATAAGATTCTACGACGATCTCCATGTCTTGAATTGCGATGCGAGCATGAATCTTTAAGCCCGCTTGCAGAGGGAATTCCCCTGTGTTTTCTGAGGAGTATCTTCCTCCTGATGAAATCCGGAAATCCTAAAATCACGGAACATGTGAACCCCTTCACTGCTCCGCTGATAGATTTTGTTCCCATCTTTGTCGATGTGAAATATGTCAAAACGAGTACGAACCTTGTAACTTCGATCTTTCTTCAATTGGAGAAATAAAAAGACATACGAGACCTGATGCTGATCAAAGTCACCGAAGGAGATGCAAGAAAGTTGGTATTCTAATTAATTCATGCACTCCATGCTCAAGATTTGATACCGCACGGCCGCGGAAACTCCGCAGAAGTCCTTGATGAACCAGAAACAGGAGCAGCCGACGTGGGCGTGAGGAATGAGATCGAGATGACAAGCAAGGCCCTAGAGACAGGAGATGAACTCATCCACGTTCCATCCCTTCATCGCACGTGTCAGCGATGGTGACTAATGCGGCCATTTCTTTCCCAAGGAAGGAATTCGTTGCCACGATACAGAACCATCGTTGTTGATTCGCATCACGTCATGTCGTTAGAACACGACATGAGAAATCGGTATAATAACGAGAGTAACGAAATGGTCTTCCCCTTTACCTCCCGTCAGTCCAGCCTGTATGTCGATGCGCTAGTTTCTGTCATGATATCCTCATATCGGAAAGTCAAGAACTCCCATTGTCAGGGCAGTTCCGATTGGGAAATTGTGTAACAATCGAAAGGCAGCTTTAGATGGCTCGCGAAATTTATGACGAGACTCACCCGAAGGAAGATGGCATCCTCGCTATCCCGATGAGTTTGTAATGAAGTATGTGCAGCAGCCATCCACCCATGGGAAATTCACGTTCGCACATCAACACTATATGTTTCTTCTACACGAGCGTGCAAAACAAGAGAAGTCGTATGGGAGGAGGGGAGGAGGATGAATCCTCCCCTATGACCTGATCATAACTGAAAGGCCCTGGGAGATTTAGCGGGGCTAAGACTTGATTTAGGTCTTGGCAACCTCCTGGTCTGGCCGTCCATTACCAACGGAAGGGGCTACCATCGATCTCGATCTCTACCATTGAGATCATCATCATCCATTACTGCTTTATGACCTGCTCGTTGTAGCGTACCATCCTTCTTCGGATCCATTGAGATGCAGGCTTCGATCGAAGAACGAAGAAATCGAGAAGTTAGAGAGGTTTTTTTTTTCATTTTCATTCTTCATAAACCAGTGAACTGGAGCTGGCGAGACAGAGCGTTTAGAATTTCGTTGACTCCGTATGTACCACACTTGACGCCGGCTACAGTGCATGCAAATTCCAGGACTTCTCTCAAGCTGAAACCCCTGGCAAGGGCAAAGAGGGTGGCTGCATTGAATGTATCTCCAGCCCCGAGTGTATCGATGACCTTGTCAGGTGAAACAGCAGGGACTGATAGCACCTCGCTCCCTTCTCCGGCACTCCCACAAGCACCGTCCTTTCCCCATGCGCAGATCACAACTGCCCTACAAAGTCATTATGACATTTATGATTCTCAGGGACCATCTCATTAGGGTGTCATGAATTTTTAGGCTCTCATCTTACGTGGGGTGAATGAGCGATTTGAAATGTTTGACGGCTTGCTCCTTTGAGGAGAATCCTAATGCTTGGGAGACGGTAGAAGAAACGAAGAGAAGATCCACGAGGGAGACGCATGAGAGAAGGCCCTGAAACGTCTCCTGAGGTTTAGTTTTCTCCATCTCTAAAGAGATCTTGGGATAGCCTCCTTTGGCTTGTCTTCTCCAGTCACGCACCCTCTCTATCATCTCCTTTACAGTTGGGTAATTCCTTCCCTAGATATATCCCAGATGCATTAAATAAAACTTAAGCCATTGCAGTACGCTCCATTAGGGCCACATTCATGAGGCTTTTTCTTCTCGAAAATAGACATTTCTATCACACCTCGAAATGGATCCAGGAATAGGGAGAAAGATGTACGGAGGAAAAGTGCTGTAGTGGTACTTCCTTGAGTCCTCGATTGAAATGCATGATGGTGCGACTCCCCGTCGATGCACTGAGGATGATACAAGACGTAGGAGTCGGGGTTTCAGCCTCCCATACGCAGTTCCCTATATCCACTCCTCCCGTTCTCAGGTCTTCACACAATTCGCTGCGAAGTCAAGGGGGAAAATGCTGATCAGTCAGAAAGAATGCTGTCACGACATCTTAATCCTCAGAAATTCATTTTGGGTCATCTGATTTAGTTATCCATCCTGGATACTGGAACTTATCATGGACATTTTACCAAGGGGTATCATCGCTAATTAAAGTCTCATTGTCTATTCTGTACATACCTCCCATCCCAATATGACGATGTCTCCAGTGATAGATGATTTAGAACAGCACGAAGGGGGGGGAGAGGAGAGCAAAAAAAAAATCAAGGAGAGGAAACGGCCGGAGGAAGGCAAATAATAGGGGCCTGCATGGGTCCCAACCTATCGACACCAGATAGCCGAAAATCAACACAGAGCATAAGTGGTTGGGTTCATACCGGCCTTGTTGTCCCATGATCACTCCCAGGTATTCCACCGGGGAACCCAAGCCCTTCAAGACCGTCGCCGTATTTGCAGCGTTCCCTCCTCTCCTCCATTGCTGATCTAAACAACTGCAACGATCGAACAATAACGAGCACGTTTGGCTCTCTCCAATCGACCAAATACAAAGGAAGAATGCCCAAAGCTTGGGTCACGTCTGTCGAGGAAAGAAGGCAAGAAAGCCACGTCCCCGTTGTCTGCTAATGATATTTTAGGTCCAAGCTACTGGAACTCTTTCATGTTCCTACAATGGCCGTCGGAAGGAAATTGGTTAAACGGTCACGTTAAATGCGGGGTTTGCCTTGCGGACAAACTGGACCAATGAGAGAAGATCCATATGGTTCTGCAGGAGAGTTAACGATCGCTAGCTAACAATCCATCTTCCTCCCCATGATCTAAATTGAATAATTCACTCCAACGATCGAAAAATGTAAATGGTGAGGGACTAGCTGAAGGGATGTATTGAGTTAATACCATGGTGATGATCCTTATTGAGCGAAAAAAAGTGCTAATATTGCATGGATATATTTTAACCTCTTAAATGGGGAGCTTGTAATCCATTGGTTTATCGCTGATGGGGAGTTTTTTTCCCGTAAAGTAGACTGATTTTGTGTTTTAACAAATTTCGGTTAACTTTCTGTTGTTCTACTGTAGTTGAATGTTATTGATACAAATGAATTGTAACAGCAATATGTGAAATGGGGTGGAAATATACGTCATTAGTGGGAAAATATCTACGACGAACATATCCATCATGTCCATCTAGGAGGCGAAAGAAATATTGCAAAAGGTCCGTACCTTTAGTGAACTAATTATACTATTTAAAAAAAAATTAAGGTTACAAAAAGAAATAAATGTTAATTTTAAAAAATAATTCATTTTTATCTCCAGATTCGATCCTCATTCTCGTGTCGTTCTGCATGTACTGTGCTTCACATGAGGGGTTATTCTAATTAATTGCAAAAAAATGTATCCAACATTTCTGAGTGGAGCTGATACAACTTGACAAGTGTAATGATATCATGCAGTGTCTGCATGCTGTGCATCGTCTAGCACCAAGGCGTTTACACAATTTTCATGAAAATTGTCATTTAAACCTAAAACAATAAGCATCACGTAGCTTTTCTGTATGTCACAAGACACACAGAAAAGCTACGAGAATGCTATGCTAGAGACAACTGCTGAAAATTCTTGGAAATTAGTCCCGTACTAGGGACACGGGTCTCATAGGGTAAAGGGTGTTTCAAGAACATGTGAAGATGCAATTGTATTGATATATTAAGGGACCATTATTAGGATCTCAAATGGATTATGATATTAAAATAGTAAAACAAAAATAATAGTAAAACAAAATAGGAGTAAAGCAAAAATAATGATTAAATTTATTTACATTACGGTCTTTACGTAACCATTGTTAGCTATTCAATATATGATGACAACGGAAACATGCTTTACTCGTACCGTTGGTCAGTGTCTTCGATGGGGTATTCTTGGCAAACGCAAACGATATCAAGGCAGAGAAGTCCGACACACAACACTTTCTGTGTCCCTTTTCCTTCTTCCTTCAATACTTTCAACACGACCTCTTTGTTCTGCATCTCGTGAACGACGGCGTCAAATTACAGTAGACACTTGTGACTGTCCACAGGAGGGCTGAGAAGAGAAAAGATGGAAGAAAATGCATCCTGTTCGCATGACCCTGTGGATGTGGATGAGTCTCATGCAGACGTGACGGCCACGTGATCCACATTACACCCTAGGGCTCATGGGAGTATATCAACTGTTACTGTGGCAAGGACGTCTGGCGAGTCAAATGAGCTACTGTATACATGTCTCTGATAAGCAACCGTCTTAAAGAGTTTCGGTGCATCCACGCAACGTGAGTTTAAATCGATTTTAACAAGAACATGGAATTTTCTAGTCTTCGAACAAAGCTTCAGGATGTATGTTGCTCTCGCACTATTATTACATGGCTACGATTGATTTTTTGCCTGCTCGGCAGAGAACGAAGGATGAGGTGGACTCCACATAACTTTGGTCCAGGCCTCAGCCTAGACAATAATATCAGGCCTATCGTGGTTTTATAAGCTAGCTCCGAATAGTCTTAGTCATAACTGGATAATTTTACCTTAGCCTCGACGTCCTTAGCATTCCGAGAGTACAAGTTTCGTTCACAGAACAGGCTTTGAAGTGAAGTCCACTGGTGGGGAAACTGTCAGATCGTTCCTTACTTCAACCTCTGTCAGTCGCGACTGGCGAACTCTGCCCTGGGCTATACGAAGGCAGGATCTTATCTTCTTCCTTATCGCTTTCATTTCTTGAAGGTGAAAGATATGCTGTGGCATGGGGAAATTCAAAAGACTAACTAAACCACTATCGAGGAGAAGAAAAGAGACCTGTGATGGCTCTCAGTTTCATTCGCGGTTACTTAGTTGCTACATCATCTATTCGCTTCATATAAAATGCTCAGCTACAAGAGGACGTATACTTGAAGGGGAGGCTGCAGGCTCTCGTCTGGTCTCGTCTCGTTCATGGGTGTAGATTACTAGACGCGTGAGAAACCTGTTATTTATTAACCCCTTAACGATCAAGTCCTGGATATAAATTTGTGCATCCTATGTACAACTTTTTTTTTAATCACTGTGGAAGTGCAATCGTGCAAGGAAACAACCCTCTCACTTTAGCATCCTTTATTTTTTTTAGACATAAATAAAATAAACAGATATGAGAATTCTTTGGAGTGTCGTGGGAGGCACGGCTGCGTTCACATCGGAATTCTCGGGCGCGACAGTTAAACTTCAGCTTCCTGAGAAGGCAAAGTGGTAATAAGATCCTCGATTGCTGAAGACAAGTGAGTAGTCAATCACTTTTCTAAATATTAACCAGTTAAACGGTTAAGGCGCGCGAAAAATCGGACCTCCTCTCTGGTCAGTAAAAAAAAAATTACCTATCGCTGATATAGCCCCGGCGTACAATATCCTTGAGATGGAATCTCAGCTTTATTTACATGTTTGTATTTTTCCAATTTCGTAATTTCTATTTTTAAATTCTACTTTCTTTCATGTTACTATATTCTCTTTCGTGTCGTTAAACTCCTTTCTTTGTACTTGTAAAAGAAACAGCAGGGACAATGAATTCCAATAGCGTTCACGTATATTTTTCTTCTATTGTTTTTGTTGCTAACCTTAAGCCCAAAGAATTTCATGAATTTTTTGCCTCTCGCTGAAAAAGAATTTAGGCTCTCTTGGCATTTAGGCTGCAATCTATACATCATTTCTTCGGGGGGAAAATTCTAGTTTATTCACCGGGGGGGGGGGGGGGGGGAGTTATTTTAAGCGTGAAGATTAACGACACGACAACGATTCTGTGTTGGAGATGTGGTGAGTATCTATCACCATGGTTAGCAATTATGGTTCCTTCATGTGGATGGAGTTGGGGGAATCGTAAGCTAAAAAGAGTAAGGTGGCAATCAAGGCTCAGCTATCCATGTGCCAAGCGACGATGGACATAAACGCTATGCCTAAGAGGATGTCACAGGCACGCTCGTCTCAATCCCTACTTTTCAGTCATTTGTGAATCCAAATAACTTGTAAACAGGCCTAATTTTACTTTCGCCAATCAATTACGAAGGAAAATCGGAAAATTTTCTGGGTTTACTATTATTCTGTTGGAAATTCAAAGAAAACCTAGAGCCATGAGTGTTTCCTGAACACCTTTAACGTGACGATTTGGTATTCGATACAAAAGAGAGACGCGCGTAGTAGGACAGAAAGAAAAAAAAAGCCTATTACATGTGTAGCAGATACCGATGTACGAATGTCTCAAAGAAAATGTTGGGATTGTTAGTAAGAAGCCCCCGATGCCCGGAAAAACAATTTTAGTAGAAGCAGCAATACATCATCTACGATGTTTGGGATAAATAGGCAATAAAAAAATGCACTTAAGCCACTGCAGGTCTCTCATTCCATTGAAATCAAGGGAAAGAGAGAATCAAAGAATAAGGCAGTATTACATGACACATCTGTCATTTCATTAGCGTGATAGAACGGTTCATCGATTTCAGTTTCACTTGCGCTTAAAGCAATCACTATTAGTTGTGCTTCAATGAAAGCAGTAAGCACATAACATGTTCTCGCCGTGCCACTTGTTCAGATTTTTTCCCCGTTCCAGGCCTTATTTGAAGATGGAACTGTGGAAAGATGAAAGCTTCATTTTATTGATTGAAACTGTCCGCTATAGCTAAAGAATTAATATTTTCGTCAATTATTACTTCCTAGGCAGGGCTCATGAAAACGGAAAAGCCATTTAAACATGGATGGATGGGACTCAGCTCCCGTCGCTTATCGATTAGATTTTTCTATTTAACCCCTCCTCTTCTCTTGCTCGCTTTTTGATGAAACTCCAAATTTCCACTCTCGATTCTACTTGATCTTCATTTCTCCGTTACTCTTCGCTGGACGACTCCTTCACTCGCCACGTGCATAGCTGTCCATTGTCGGACACAGCCTCATCAATTACATGCTCCATTCCTGTCTTCCCTGTTTTCGAATGAAATGAGCCCATAATATGATAAATATAATCGTTGGTTAAACCATTTGATCATTTCACATTTGCTGAGTACCTTGAAAACCTGTTATCCTAACCCTGAAATTACACCGGCACCTTAGCGACACTGGCCTTCCTTGTTGGAGGCGGAGAGCTAGGGGATGACTGCCAGGAAGCATCGATTCTTCGTGCCATATCGGCGTTCAGGTAGTTCATAGCTCTTGGTTGATCGAGTTGATAGTTGACATGGGGGCTGAATACTCCTGCCACTGAGGCTTAACTTCTACTGAGCGCGGGAATCCGTCTAGGCCCATTGAGTGCGACAATGGAACCCAAATAGGGAAGTTCAGCTAGAGTGCAGTTGACATTTGAGAAAACGGAAAAAAAACTATACTTGTTACTGCAAGACCAATGTTCCAAGTTTCACACTGAATGCAACTTCAAGTAGGAGTAATACGTTTAGGTACAGTATATTTGATTGTTTTTCATGCCAATCATGACGTCAGCAGCAACATAGCTTCAGATTCTAACGTTCTGATCCACTGATTTTGTGGCACACTCTTCTGTGGATAGCTGTAAGAAAATATTAGATGCGTTCAGAGACAAATGAAAGAGAGAGAAGAATTTAGCTGAAGGTAACGAGACAGTACATTGGCATGCTCTTACTAGTCGCAGAATGTTTTTTTCTTTAGAATATTTTCTTTCTGTCAGCGTTAATTTGGCTTTCTAAAGGGCAAGTCTACGCAGACTGTCTTATTATATATTGGGTTGGAAAGAAAGTCTTGCAACACTCTGCGCAAATTCTTGCGCAAAGACTCTTGCGAGTATGGTTGACGTAGAGGACCCAGCTCTCATCTCCAGCAACGATTTCCTTCAGAAGGTCCTTTCTGTGCGGACGAAGGAGCAGTGATTCGCAGACACTGACACGGCTGAGTCCCTGAGCTGATGAGGGACCCATGTCGAGTAAACTTTCCGTTAGCCGAGGTCGTTCAGATGGTTCCCGATGGCTATATAGGTGACTCCCAAGTGTAGTCACCAATTCGCGAGTGGTGGCGTTCGGCTACGCGTTGAGGGCGTTCCGCAGGGCTTCGTCAGAAAGTGTTGCAAGACTTTCTTTCCAACCCAATATGTACCCCCACGGCATGTACCTCCAAAGTCGGATTTTTTCTGAACTCTGCATCCCAAAAGGTGCATGAGTACCAAGTTTCTAACCTTTCTAGAACATGACTAGAATTAGCGTCGGTCAGTCACGATCATCTATATATATTAGATATCCTTTTTCTCACTGCTCATCAACTAATAACAGGTTCGCCTCTTTCCCGCTGCCGAAACTTGATCTACAGTTCACGATGGAACATTATGCATCAAGGAGACGCTGAGGCACAGCGTGCTACATTTTGCCAATATGTGCAAATTATAACTAAAATTAGTTCAACTTCAGTAAGTACATTTGAAATGAACCATGAAGAATCAAAAAACGGGGCACACGTGGGATCGAAACGGAAAGTTTATATCATAATGAATAAAAATAAACCCGACGAACGGATTTGACAATTTGCCGCCCGTGCGTAACATTATGCGGCAAGAACGAAAGTCAATTGGAAATACTGTATTATTGGGCATGCTGACATTTCTCTTTCGTAGAGTATTGCAATACTGTTATGAGTTTGGGAAGTTTTTTTTATTTATTACCATTATTAAATGTTCACTTAGTACTTCTTCGTGAACAACGAAGTGAAAGAGAATCCATTCCCAAGTGCGGATCTTGCGAATTTTGTACAAACTGCATGCCTAAAAAATTGATGTTCCATTGGGGCATCCTTCGTTGCAATATCCAATCTCATCAGTGTGTTCGACCCTCGAAAGGAAGGTTGAAAAAACCTGTTGGGAGATCCTGCCATTGTTGCGGCTTTCTTGCGTTCATGCCGTATTATGGATAAAAAAAAAACTGAACAGGGAATTAAACCAATATCACTTATCATCGGCTCGGGTCTTGCCCTCCAGCGTTCAACATTGTTTGCTAAATTCTGCTCGGGATGCATTTGAAACAGTGACTGACTTTGGGAAGAGGCAGTCAGAGAAGAAATTCTCAGGCAGATTATCGAAGTCATTTCCATCGATGCAGCGATGGTTGTCCAACCTTTCCAGGAATTCTGGATTGTGCGCAATCCATGCAATGCCACACCCACACGCGATATCGTTCCCTGGAATAAAACGGAAGTGAAGATTTTCATAACGGAAAAAAAATAAATATTTAGAATACGCCAAGTTATGTTGTATTGAGAAATAATAAGGAAATCTTTAACTTTGTCCTAGGACAATTGTGTATTTCATAAAATGTGAAAGAGGATTCATCCCGGCAGAGAACGAAAATCGGAATGCTTTGGTCCGTTCATGCCACTGTAGTGTACTAGCTCAAAGAAAAACCCTTCGAATTCCTTGAGGTTCCCCTTGTTTCCATGCCTTTCACGAAATCGAAGTGAAGCTAAATTAATGTGGAATTCAGAGGCTTTCTCTATACTTGGTGTACTCGAATGTCGATTTCCGTCCTAGTGCTTTTAAATACGTAAATAGTGCTTTAAAATAGTGCTTATAGTATAGTAAATAGTGCTTTTAAATACGTAAATAGTGCTTTTTAAATAAGGATGCATGGAATAATCGTATGCTTGATATAGCTATAGAACACACTAGATATGCTCATCAGAAGTATGATTCTGCTTGAATCCTTTTGGAACATTGGCGTGCATATTCCTTTCACGTAGGGCCCTCGCCCCTCTATTGTGGAGGAGCTGGATGTAAATATCTATACATTTGGAAATAATATCCACTGCGAGGTATAGTATATCGGCCTTGTTATAATCGTACAACGTCATAGACCTCCTCCTGGTCGTGACGTCGAACAAGAGATTCTTATTTTTGGTTGGTAGGCTACAGTTACCATCAAGGTGGAGCCTAGGCCTGAAAAGCCCACAGACGGGGAGTAATCGTGAGGGCGGCTAGTTGGACGTCCGCTTGACCAGTAGTCTTTCCCGGGACGACTGTATGTTTGGCAGTTCTTTTGGCGTGCATCGGTGTGTCCGCTTGAAACAGGCTTGACCGACCTACTTCCATTGGATGTGGCTGCATCCTTAAGAGAGGCGTCTGCTCCAGCCCGAATGTTGATGTGAGTTTCCCGCGGTTTCCCAGTAAATGTCCAGCCAAACTCGAAGGCTCAATTTATTTTTAAATCCGCAGCCACTCATTGATATTCGAGTCTCATCCTTTTGAGACCCAACTGCAAGAATCGCAACTCGCCTCGCATCTACCGCCACACTGTCCCTGAGCCTTCCAAAGGTCGATTTCAGCATGAACTAATTTGCGATATTCTGAATACAGGTTCAGCAGTACTTGGAATGAAGTCAGTCTGTCTAAGTACGATTTTTCATGGACTACTCCCATATCTGGGTGGTGGGATTACTCTTGATATCCCATACTAAGTAAATATGCAAAATGTTACTTTCCTATTAGTACCTAGGCTGTTAGGTCATGACCTGTTGCCTAAAGTGGCATAAGCTAGTAGGCCTCGCGTGATAGGTCTACTAAGTTATGCAATTGTAGGCCAGAAAAGCATGCGGATATTCATAAAAGGAACATTCTGTGTCATCGGGGGTGTTCCATTCATGATGACATGAAATAATACTTTGAAAGTCATATTTCAGAGGCTTTCCCTTTCTTCAACCTCAAACTCATCCCCGATTCTTCATGTGACGCATTATCAGTATGCCAAGGCCTAATCGACAAAATATATTCTGATCAGTTCTAGGCCCAAAGTGTTCATTCAAAAGAAACTCCATTCTCGATTTACAGGGCCATTATGTCCATAAAGTTTGATCTAGTGTTGTTCCAGACATCACGTTGAGGACGTGTTACGTTAGACCGAAAAAAAAAACCTGTTTCGAGTCTCATTAAGCATTTCAGTGCGGACGGGGAACGTTAAAACTATATAGATTTACTTGAACTTTTTTTTTTACTAATCTTGTTGAGAGAATGCCTGCTGGAATTATGAAATACCTACAAGCTGGCCAACAACCTGTTAATTCAGGGATATACGAATAAGATAGATTCCTATCCCACCACTTCCATCGGTTACTGCTGACCACCGTTTCAATGCAGCTCATCTCATGATCTCATTACATAAATGGCTGGAACATTAAGAAGATCCAAACACCGATACGAAGACCAAAGCAGTCATGAATCTGACAATTCCGGTACGATATCCTAATCCCAATCCTAATAATATAGATAAACCCTTTTCTCATCCGCTATAGCAAAGCCCTGAAAGATTTGCTTGCCAGGGGTAACACTATCCGCAAGTCTTTAACACTCCTGAAGTGCTTCTTGACGCTGTTTGCAGGACAGCTGACGATAAAATACGGAAATCTTTAAAGGCGCAGAATGCGCACATCGCCATAGGAGGCGGTCGCCACACTCCCGCCCCCTCCTGCTTCCGTGTCCCCCTCCTTGTTCCCTGGCTGGCCACTTGAGAAGACAGGACGCGACAAAAGCACCCGGAATTTCTCGGTCTGCCCTGCGCTTCGTTAATCGTCATTGCTAAAGACGGGGAAACGACGCCGAGCGAAGACGAAGGGCGCCCCAAAGAAGAAGACGTTACCTTAAATCGGTCGCCTCGTAGGACAATGCAGTATATGAACTTTTATCGGTGGCCTCACTCTACTCACATCGTAACCTTCCGCGCACGTTTCCGAACGTTAATGCCCTCATGCCACATTGCGTGTACCTGTTACTATGACTATGGGAGAGCTACTGAGCTAAGAAAAAACTGGAGATGGTGCACCCATAGGAACAGCACAGGCATGCTTGCTGCAATTGGTATTCATCCTTTTTGAACTCATGACGCCTAGTCACCATTCACTCCGATAGGAATTTCTCCGATTTTTCAACCCAACTTTATTCTATATACTAACTTAAAGGAAATCAGCCCCAACCCCGAAGGCATAATAGGTTCTCAGGGGAACCAGTAGGAGCTATTGAGTCGCTCGAGGAATTATTTTTATCATGCACACGGGTCCAATACTACAGTTTAGCCTGATGGCCGAAAAGAGCGATTGGGAATAGGTATTAGCAAAAGTGCCGGCGATTCACTTGCGAAGTGATTCATAGACTTTAAAACGGGCCTGCGGTGCGCATTGGCGAAGCAAAGGAGCAGATTCCGCGGGATTATTGGAGTACCCCTATTGAATGCGGAAGCTTGCCCTGCCGAGACCCGCTAACACCTCTACCATATACCTCGTGGTCTCCTTTCGACTTCTTTAACCTATATTTGCCTTTCGACGTTCACTTCGTCAAACGAATTAAAGATCCTTTGACTTGATGCCTTAGACCGAGTGGAAAATAAGTCGACTGTGATGCGAGGGCGGCGTGACGTTATCACCTTCGTAGCCCCAGCAATCTCAGCTAAGGCAGGCCTGGAACTTGAGGCCCATTCGAGAAATTGGGACTCCCACCCATGAAAGAAGAGTTCCGATCTTACGTTATTAGGCCTGTGAACCCCCCCCCCTGAATATTCCATCATGTATCATCTGTATTCCATCATGTTCACGAAAGCAAGAAAACTGGGAAGGAAAATTATAAAAATCCCATTTTAGGGAATAGAGAAGAGACGCTATGATCCCAACTAAGATGGCTTCCAATTGCAGCAAATCAACTCTATTGTGCACCACCTGCAGTTCTTTTTCTTAGCTCAGTTGGGAGAGCCGTAGAGCGGAGAGTGCCGATCAATAAGAGGACGGGGTTCCGATTGATGAAGGGCTCGGAATCCCGATAAATATATGGGCGGAGCCCCCATCTCGGCGAGGAAGTCAACCTTCCTCCAAGGATGAAAGGGGACTCCAAGTGTAATACGCGGGGAAGATTTACACGTCCCTGCGGAATAGTCCGTATGATACCCCCCTAAAGAGGGAGCGTGGGACATGCGTAGAATGCCTCTCTCCCCCATTGTAATGTTTGGGACTAGCCGACCCGTGGAAGACTTCCACGTACTCTTCGGAAGAAATCACGAGTTCATTCGGGGGCCCTAAAACTCAGTGGCCTTCTCATCGCTATAGGCAGCAGCCCCTCTTTCCCATTGTTTACGTCCCCACGTAAACTCTTGTAGTTCCCTTTCATCCCGCTGAAGTGAATATGACTTCCTCGCCGGGGTGAGATCTGAACCCTTACTTTTATCGGCCCGCTTCTTTCCGTAAGGACAATCTCCATCACTTTGCGTGCAAGCCTATGCGTGAAATACACGGATATGAATAAGGGATGGGAACGAATCCTTGCGATCCATGAATAAGCCATCCTGTTCTGTCCCACGCTGATGGGATCCCGCCGCTCTCACCTTCTAGAGTTACTCTCTTTCGCACGGAGGAAAACGGGACTCGAAGTATTGTGCGAGGGGTTTCCTGCATGAAAGCTCACATCGAGGTGTGAACATCCCTTAGTTATGGGAGGGGTGGGGTGCGCAAGTCGTACAATGACTCACTCCTATTCTCAAGAACGGATCCGACTGTTGCGAAGGCCGGAGAGAAAGTGCGAGCGTGAGACGGGCACCCCAATCCGCGGATGTCTTCCACGAACTGTTTCTCGGGAGTTCCCGAGCTCAGTCAGCAGCCCTCTCAACGATATTAAGAAGCACCACCTCCATCCCGTTCTCGAGAGCTAAGCATGTACAGGGTGACTCAAAAGTCCTTGGACAGGTAAAGTAAGTTTATTTCTTAGTTTTCAAAATGGCCACCCTTGGCGGCCAGAACTTGCCTCAATCGTTTTGGGAAGTCATCCACGGTGGTTCGAAGCTGCTCGAGAGGCATTTCATCCCATGCGCGCCTGAGATCGCGTTTGAGAGCCACCAAACTTCGGTGGGCTTTTCCGCAGACCTTGGCCTCCAAATACGACCAGATGCTGTAATCCATTGTATTCAGATCAGATGAACTGGAAGGCCATTCTTCCGGTGTAATCAGGCCAGGAAAATATTTTTTGGCACCACTCGATTGTGCTTTTTGCCTTGTGTGCTAGGGCTGAGTCTTGCTGGAAGACCCAGCTTTTTCACGGAAGTGCTCTTGAGACCAGGGTAGTAAGACCTTCTCTAAGATCTCTTCTTGATAGTAGGAGGCATTGATCTTGACCTGCGGCGCAACAAAACGCAGAGGTGCTTTGCCTGTTGCGGTAACTCCCGCCCAAACCATCACAGAAGCTGGTTTCTGTGCCCGATTGATACGGCGATGATGTGGCTGCATGCAGCGCAAATTTCCACCCCAGACACGACTGTTTTGAGGGTTGTGGGCTTGCTGAACAGTGAAGATCTTTTCATCTGAAAAGAGGATGTCGCGATGTGAACCGTTCTTGAAGCGCTGCAGTAGGAGTCGTGCCTTTCTCTCACGAGCCTTCTTGTTTTGATCTGATAAAAGCTGGACCTTCTGTTTTTTGTAAGCTTTGAGTTGTAGCTTGTCTCTGAGAAACCTTCGAAGTGTTTCTTTGTCCACTCCGACAGTTGCAGCAAGCTTTCGTCCAGAGCGTTCGGGATTCCGTTTGAGCAGCTGCTTCACTTGTCTGACGAGCCGCACGTTCTTAAATGCTGATGGGCGGCCACTTCTAGGGCGATCTGCACTTGTTCCAAGCTCCTTGTAGCGCTTGATGGTGTTGTAAACTGTGGAACGAGGCAATTTCAGCAACTTCACAATGTGCTTTGCTGAATGTCATTTTTTATAATGAAAAATGATCGCATCTCGGGCCTCCTGCATTCTGATATGAAGAGCAATCCAGGTCAAACTTGCAGGGAGAAAAGAGTGGAGCCTAATGCTTGAATAGGAAAAAAAATTGTAGGTTTGAATCAAATGCTACATGTCATTTCAATCTTGTCCAAGGACTTTTGAGTCACCCTGTAGTATATTCTGATATTCAATAGTTCAGTCAGCGGCTCCATTAAAACTCTACGCAGCAGCCGCTGACATTGTACGTCTTGCGCATCCCCCTCCCTCTTATTCACTGGGGTATTCACGCCTACGATACGAACTTTTATCGAGTGTCACTCTTATCCCGTATCGATCTCGACGGTGTGCGTATCATGGGTGAAGTCCATCTCCAATGACGGACTGTGAGTGAAATATAAGCTAGAGAAACGGGATGCTTACTACGCGGCCCACGGCGTATTTCCGATCCAAGGGTTCCTGTTCCATACAAGTGGGATCCCGCCGTTTTCATCCTCGAGAATCACTCTCCTTGTGAGAATGCCGATTAATAAAATGACGGGGTACTGTTTGATATAGGGGTCGAGATTCCGATAAATCTAGGATCTCATGATTAAATATATGATGATGAGATCTCATCCCGGCGAGGAAGTCAGCCTTCCATTCCGTATCGGAGGTGTGAACACCCGGAAAGGGGACTGCGGAGGCATGCGTAGAATATCTTTCTCTCTCATGGTAGTGTTAAGGATGGCATGGAGAAGTGGAATTTACCCGCACGTGTGCGGTTGTGTGATGGAAGCATCCTTGACCGCCAAGTAGTAGGTCCTAGTTTCGATTCCTGCTCGTTCCATCGTTTTTTTTCGTCCTCTTATGACATCTGAACTCTTCCCCCCCTGGGGCTGTTGCGTTATCGAAAATAGATTCGTCTATTTCAACGACCGCAAAGAAGAGGGAGCCGAAGAGAATGAGACGTACACCCGAAGGCAGGCATGAAGGCGCTCCACATGTACTTGCGGAGATACACGAGGCCCAAGTATCTAATATATACCTAGTCCTGCCATAAATACTGTTACAAGGTTTCTTTTTAATAACTCTTTTCATATAAAACATACGCTGTATTTGCAAACAGCATTGATTTCCCTACATACAGGGTGTTAAGAAAGTCGTGTCCCACTGCAATATGCCAATAACCTCAGAAAAAAATTTAAAAAGCAGGACATTTTTAAAATACACAATAACAAGGACAGTTAACTGATTTAGAATCACTTAATAATTTTAAATATAGCCGCCCTTGGCACGGATGACAAGATTCAGACCACCCATGAAAACATTGATTTTCGCCAGACTTCCTGTGGAATTCGATCCGATTCTTGGTTCAGGGATAGCTTGAGAGAATCCAAAGAACAGTGCTTTGTAGCACACACTTTGCTCTCCAAGGTGGACCAAATTGGAAAATTTAGGGTGTTCACATTGGGGTAGTAAGGGGGCCATTGTGAAATCGAAATGAAGTCGGAGACATTCGTCCACAGTCACTCCTGGGTCATCCATGCCTTGTAAGCTGGCCCTGAGTCCTGCTGGAGTCCTCCATCGAAATATTTTGTGGCTCACGGATCCAGGCAGTCTTCCAGGTTGCTTTTCGGTAAACATCAGCGTTGACCTTCATCTTCTCGGGCTCGAAAACGAGCGGAGTGCGGTAATCCTGGCCCAGACCATTACAGAAGCTGCCCCTTGATGCTGAGTGGCTTGAAAAAAATCAGATTTAGATTTTTCAATATGGTCCATCTGGAGAGCAAAAAATAAGCTACAAAACGCCATTCTTTGGATTCTCTCAAGCCATCCCTGAACAGAGAATGGGGAGAGAATTCCACAGGAAGACTTGCGTAAATGTAAGTTTCGACAAAAAGTATTCGTACATGTTGCAACAGTAAATCTCATGTGTGTAAGAACTTATGCAAGAAGTTTCATGGTGGAGAAATCTACAGGTAAACATTCTTAAATAACACTAGCATCAATTTAGATTTCAGGGGTCCACTTTCTGTTGAACTTCGGATAACAAAAGTCCCCTTTTCAGCAATATGCAATATGAATAAGGGCATACAACATTTTCCTGGCAAGTCCTGGCTGAGATTAAATGTCAACAGTATTGAGACAAAACTGTTTGTAAGCCATGAAGCTTTTTGAGAATTCCACAGGAAGACTTGCGAAAATCAGTCGATGCTTTCATGGATCATCTGAACCTTGTCATTTGCACCAAGGGTGGCTATATTGAAAACTATTAAGTGATTCTAAATCAGTTAACTGTGCTTTTTGTTGTGTATTAAAAAATTTCCTGATTTTCACATTTTTGCTGAGGTTATAGGCATATTGTGATGGGACACAACTTTCTTAACACCCTGTAGTAACTAACATATTACAGAAACGTTATTCAAAATGTCCACCCCTGACCTTCAGACATGACTTTAAGCGATCAGACCACTCATCCATCGCAGTACGCACATCTTTTATTGGATATTGGCTGCTGATTTTGCAAGGGCTCGCTTGAGACTTTCAATATTTAGAAGACATCTGTGGTTGGTCATCAGCTCCAACTCTGCCCACAGTTTGTTGTCCAGTGGGTTCCCAGATGACCAATCAGAGAACTTGATGAACTCGGGGACATTGCTGGCTAACCACTCCTGCGTCGTCCTAACCTTGGTAGCAGGTTCGAAGTCTTGCTGGAAGATCCAGTTGCCCCCATTGAACATTGTTTAGCTGAGAGGCTTCACTTACTTCTCTAAGACTTATTCCTGGTACACTTTGGCTGATGTCTTCACTCCTTGCTTGCAAAAATGCAGCTTGGTGACACCCTCATGACTCATCCCCCACCAAACCATGACAGAAGCAGTATGATGACCTATCTTCAAGAGTTATGGGCATACATTTGGCCATTTGGCCAGTTGAATTTTTCTGCAGTGAATATTTTCTAATCAGTGAAGAGGATTTTGTGGTGTCTGTTTTGCGCGTACGTCTACAGCAACACTTTCGAGCGATTCTCTTTGTCGCCCACTCCATGCTTACTGCACGCAACACAACAGCCAAAATGTTACCAACCACCACGGCAGATAATACACTGCACAAATATTGGGTTGGAAAGAAAGTCTTGGAACACTTTCTAAAACTATTTATAAACATTTTCAAAGGAATGATGGGCGGGGCTTTGCATTTGTTTGTGCTAGAATGTTCTGGAAGCTTCTGCCCTCAGGGTATAAAAGGCGGCTTCTGCCATTAGTTTGCAGCCATGCCTCCGATCGAACGAGCGAATCTTCGCCCTGTCGTCTTCTACGAGTTCCTCCAAGGACACTCTGCGAGAGCCGCCGAGGACAACATCTGCGCTGCATTCAAGGACAACGTCGTCCACCATTCCACGGTGTCTCGATGGTTGAAACGCTTGGAATCTGATGACACGACCTTCGGAGATCGACCACGTTCAGGACGTCTATCTACAGTCGATGACGAAGCCCTGCGGAACGCCCTCAACGTAAAGCCGAACGCTACCATTCAAAAGAGCGTCCAAAACGCGGCAAAGTTCTCTTACTGCATAACAACGCTCGTCAACTTGTTGCGAAGATGACTCGCCAGACGATTTCGGAACTGGGTGGGAAGTTTTACCCCATCCATCTTATTCTCCGGACTTGGCCCCTTCCGATTATCACTTGTTCCGCGCCCTCAAGAATCATCTGCGGGACAAGGCCTTCGACGATTGAGCACGGCTTGAAAATTATATCGGCCGTTTCTTCGCTTCGCAATCGCCAGAGTTCTGGGCAAAGGGTATCCAGCAGTTACCCATGCGTTGAGAACATGTCATAGACAACAATGGTCATTACATTGTTGACTGAAATTGCATTTAAATAAAATTATTCAGTTTTGAAAAATTTGTGCAGAGTATTGCTTCACTTTCTTTCCAACCCAATAGTTCTCNAATCGCCAGAGTTCTGGGCAAAGGGCATCGAGCAGTTACCCGTGCGTTGGGAACATGTCATAGACAACAATGGTCATTACATTATAGACTCAAATTGCATTTCAATGAAGTTATACAATTTTGAAAAATTTGCGCAGAATGTTGCATGACTTTGTTTCCAACCCAATACAAGGTTACAAGTTTCTAGCTTCTTTCGCTAGAATGCAAGGAACATGTACAGTAAATATTGTAACAGTATTTATGGCAGAACTAGGTATAGACGATCGTGACTGGCGCTAATTTTAACCATGTTCTAGAGAAGTTATAAATCTGAAGCTATGTACACATATACTCCTTGGGATGCATAGTTAGGGAAAAATCCAACTTTGGATGTACATGCCCTAGGGGCACCCATTTTGGGAGGAGATGTTTTCAATTATATATATTTGCTTCAGTCAAACGGAGAGACATGGAAAGCTGAAACTTGGCGTGGATACTGAGAAACAAATTTCAAGGAAAATATCAAGTTTCAGATGCATGCCCTCGGGGCATAATTTTCGGGGGTGACGTTTTCAAATAATTTTTTTTTTGTCCTAGCCAATTGGCCAGATAAGGTTTGATTTGATATATAAATACCTTTTGAGAATCTGAATTCAGAAAAATTCATGCTTTGTAGGTAAATGCCCTGGGGCGCAAATTTCAGGGGAAATATTAAAAAAAAATTTTTTTAGTTCAGTTAAACGGATACACATGGAAAGCTGAGACGTGACATGGACTAGGTACTACTGAGACTCTGAGTTTAGGAAAAATGTCAAGTCTTGGATACATGTCCTGGGGTCATATATTTTATGAAAAGTTGCTTTTTCCAGAAACTTTTCTGATTCAAAGGAGAGAACTTAAGAAAGTTGAAACTTTGAGCAAAAGTACCAGTTCGATTGTTGAGTAACTGTCGAACTCTGAACCCTCCCCCCCCTGTTATTACGTTCTCGAGAATAGATCCGACAATCTGGGGGAAAAAAATGCGAACCCGAGAAAGGCAGACGTACGTACACCCAGAGGCAGGCAGAATACTTCTGTATAGGGAGAGCACGCGCGATCGCTAAGTGCGCACGCGTATGTCATGTGCGTGCGCGCGTGCCACTTGCCGCCGCCACCACGGACCACAATGGGTTTTATTAAACGAGGATATTAATAGATTTTTCGTGTTAGCCTCACGGCGCTCAGTCTGAAATGTTCACAGTCTCTAGTAGTTGATGCAAACGTTTTGTTACATGCCTTGTACAATAAATAACAAATTTATGAGTGAAGTCTTCCCTTCATCTCTCACGAGATGAAGGGAAGACTTATGAATATAAAATATTTTTGGAGGGTGTGGGGGGGGCTGGGGACTCACCATGTTCATAGGTCATTGTTTTGGAAGACCAGTTTTGCTTTACAGTGGATACATGTATAACGACTGAACTCACCATACATGTATAGGAACCCATTCCCCTCTGAAAAAAGATCCAGGATTGGGCCAAATGACGTTTCCCTCAACTTGGTAATCAGATTCTCACTTAGCGTCAGCTTAGTGTCTGCTGTAAGACCTGGAATGAATGTGGGGATGACATGAATGTACACGTATTTGAAAGACTTTCATATTATATATATGTAAATGGAACATTTTCCTAATTACAAGTACATATGTTGTTTGATGTAATTGGGCATCACGAGAAAATTCTCTTAATCATGAAGCAGTATTGGTGTTGTACAAGTTATCGAAATATTTCACTAATTGTCTGGATTACATCCCCTCTTGGCTCGTATTTCGATGGGGACGAGCTTTAAATAATTTTTTGCTGCTTTGGAAAATGTAATTATTGAAAGCTGAAATTGGTTCACTGGTGCTCATCTCGATACTAATGTAATAGAGAAGTTATTTGGAAAAAGCGCGTACATGCAATTAGAGATGAACGTCAAAATCATCCTATAGCTAATCTGCAGTTCGTCAAAAATCAGTTTTTCTTCTTCTTGGGTTCTTTGAAAGATGAACTGGGTGTACATTTATGGTAATCATACCTTTAAAATGTTATAGAGAAAAGATTTTGTCAATGAGGTATAGTGCACCTAATTTGAAGAGGGATGTCCCTAAGTTCGAGCAGAGGTTTTTTTTCCTAATTTTGATATGGTTTGTTCTTAGTTTGTAACATCTGCTTGGTAACAGAGTAATTACCGAATATATTCTATTTGTTTCATGGTTAACACATATCCTGCACTGCCAAATATTTTTTTATTGACTTAATTTCAAGTTACTGAAACTATCAATTGAAACATATTGCGGGATAATGCAGCATAATTAGAAGAGTTTTTTTTTATAGGGACTAGTTCAATTTAGCATGCCAATGTGCTGGTTTAGTACATGTTGTCCTATTTTCTTTGATTTTTGTCTCGGTTCTCACGAAAACCCCACTGATTGCACTCTTCCGTTGCGAATGAGAGAAGTCTGAGCACACTAATGAAAGCACTTATACAACTACATCGGAAAAAGAAAATAAATATTGTTTCTTAGATGCAGGTGCAAGAAAACCCCTCCAAATGCTAGTACTTCTTAGGACACATTGCAAACGCATATTAATGTTTTTTGCATGTTTTCATGTACTCGACTCTTGCAAACTTATTGAGTATTCTTCGTAAATAATTATTCATGAAGCTGGTAATATGCATGATTGTACATATCTTGGAAGACTTCAAGTACCTCCTCATTATTAGTTCATCATTGAATTACACCCCTGAGGGGGACCTATGGTGTCATTTGAAGCATATTTGATGTGCATTCAAGCAATGTCAGGAGTATTTGAGAAAAAATTACCACCTAGAGCATTTCCTGTTGCACGGAACAAACAATGCATCTGGTCGTCAATATTGTTAGAGTTCTGTAATTAAATTTTGGTGAGAATATTTTGCATTTAAGAAGAGCATTCACATCCATCCAAGATTATGCAATTGAGCGGTATGGCCGTTCCGGCACGGCTGTGCGCTCCCCGTCCCGCAAGAATGTGGCCGTACCGGTACGTCCTGCAACTTCGAATTCAAATTGGCACATTTGTACAGATGTCAGTTAGAGTTAAAAACTGCTTATGTTCATGAAAGTAAACAATTCTGAGCTGGCCCCATCTGCAAAAAATCCCACAGGGTCATCCTGCCAGAGAGCATCTTTATTTGGATAGAGTTTATTGACAGCAGGCTCTGCAACATCTTTGATGTTGCCTGTAGATTAATCTTGCCTGGATATGACCTAGCTTCCAACCACAGGACTGATGTTGCAGTGATAGCTGTTTCCACAGAATTCGGAAACAGGGTTCCCTATGACAAACAGGCACCAAAGATAGCTAATATATGGCCAATGGAGATTGTTTGGGGAATTATAAAGGGTAAGCTGGAGAAGGAGGACCACCTGACGTATATAAAGCAAATGAAGAAAGTCATCTCTAAAGAGTTGAAGAACATCAGTGATGTCAACGATCTCTGCTAGAGACTGATTCATTCCCAAGAGTGACACCTCTTGGGTGTTATTGACAATGAACGAAACCAGATCACAAAAGAGGATTGAAGCATTCCAGCTTAAGTGGTTAAGGGATGGTTGCTATTCAGACTCCGATTTGATTGAAAAAATTGTAAAAAAAATTTTCGACAACGAAGGCGCATGAAAATATTTAAATTTTAGCTCTCCGGCTCTAACGGTTTTCGAGATTGCAGCCCTAAACTTAGCACCAAAGAAAAAAAGTGACCTTTGGGGTAAAAGCGCTATCTTTCATCCCAGTTGAGTTATGTTCATGTTATATTTTTGTGTTTTTGATTAATTTTTACTCCTTACAAACAAAAATAAAGAAATATATATAGTCTACAACAAATTGGAAATATTTTTTTTAAACACCCTTTAATTTCTTCATGACTCTCTTTACGGAGTATGTGACTTATATGACAGAGTACTCAAAGAACAAAAATGGTCAGCTTTTCCCATTTATTTTTCAAATCATTCAACATCATTTCAATGACAAGAAAAAGAATACCCATCAACATTATAGACATGTGACTACTGATTTGGCTCTAAATATGTCATGGGACATTCCACGTGAGAAGGGACAAAAATGCCGACATTTCAAAACGAATGGGCAATCCAGCAGTTGATGTCGCCATGAGGTGTGCATCCGAGAGCATATAATTTCGCGCTGTTAATTATTCTGGCTGCAATGTAATGCAGCATCGCCTTTTAATTTAAGGAACTCAATTACGCTATATCTTCACTCTTCAGAGTATACACTGTTTCTGATGTTTTTGGAAGATGCTATTTGTCAAGAGCTGAAAATCTGACAGTGGGTGACATGATGCGTCCTATCAAAGAAGTCGTCCTATCCTCAAATGCCAATATAAGCAAATATTTTGCTACATCTGAATGGGTTTTCACGTGTAACTGTCACAATTTGTCACTACTTTTTATTTAACATATTTTAATATTTAACAGTCACTACTATGTCTTTGTTTTCACGGGCGAATGCTGTTTCTTCGTTTTAATCATTGGTGTCAAACTCAAATCGGTCAGCGGACCGCATTCCTTATCTTGCAGATGCCTGCGGGCCACATTCATAATTTTTCACCGACATTTGTGCTAACAGTCAATCTAAGCGGACATTTTAAGAACAGACATGGGCCGGATGAACCACCTCCGCGGGCCGGACTCGGACCTCGGACCGTATGTTTGATACCCCTGCTCTTAACTATTAAGGATTCCAATCCATCACCACAGGGCTCGGACCATTAATTGCATTGGTGCAGTATACTTTAACTGTGCAACTTTCGTTACGATAGCCACAAGTGACGAGAGTCACAATGTTGATTTTATTTCTCTAAATTGATTTGGTATGTTAGTGAGCAAAAAATACAAGAACGTGCTGCTGAAATGCAGAAACAAAGGAAGAAAAGATGGAGCAAGAAGGGAATTATGAAGAATTTACGATGAGAACATGATCAGTCGTGGAAGCAGTTTAAACTTCGCCCCAGATGGTCCAAATGTAGCATGATAGTAGTAGCATGTATTGCGTTAGTCATAAAAGTAAGCCACTCGAAATTTTCCAATAAAATCCATATTTTTGAACAGATTGATTTCAAAACTTAATAGAACGTTATCTAATATCTAGTAATGAATATATATTTTTAAATGTTATATGCCTGTCACTCCCTTTTTCTTCAGTTATGGCAGGTTTTGTTAAATTGACAATATTCTTAGTGAGCAGGCATGCCACTGCCGCTGCGAGGGACGAATCCGCGTTTGCATCAGAATTCATGAAATGTATGCATTAATAATAAAATTTCAAATTGTGAAATGCACATTTGGCGATATCTTGTAAAGTTTTCACTATGGTCACTCAGGAAAGATTTTTGAAGTATGATTCAAGTGTCGATCCGTGCCTCGCAATGGCAATATCAATCTTTTTCACATGGAATGTTATTCATTTCAACAGAATCTACCATAACCTAATAATGGAAAATTAGAGCCACATTAAATTTTAACACACATTGTAAAGCATGCTAGACAACGTTCATTTAAATTTTAAGTCAACCCGTTCCAAAAAAAATATGGGTTTTAAGCAAAGTTTCGAGCGGCTTACCATTTTTTTGGAGAACACAAGTTCCGCCACATGGTACTTTCATCATACTTCCCTTTTGCTTCTGCTTTTCTCTCCTTGGTTTCTGTCATTCGGCAGCACTTTATTCCATTATTTTATTCACGTGCACACCAAATCAATATAGAGGATGAAAACGATCACTGTGTGACTTGTGCCACGCATGACTCACATTACAACATTTATGCAGGCAATGGATATTGCACCAATGAAGTTCATGGTTCAGGTCATATTTTGATCGATTGCACTAATATATAGCTAGGAGTAACCAGCAACCTTTTGCTCGTGAAAGCAAAGACAGAGAAGTGACAGTCAAAATGGCATTGTTCATGACTCTTGCTACACGTGAACATGCATTCATCTTCAAGATGTTGCAGACGACTCGTTTGCATCTGTTACTGAGGATGAGATTCTTTCTTTCACAGAATGCATCATATGTCAACACCTAAATTTTCAGCTCTTGCCAAAGTAACATCTTCAAGAAATCAAAAAATGTATACTGTGAAGAGTAGAGAAATGGGCGCCTTGAATTCAAAGTGCGATGTTGCATGACACCGCAGCCAATATGAAGAGACACTGAATTCTTTGTACTTAAGGATGTACTCTTTGTGGTGACATCCACTGTTGGATTGCCCATTCGTTTGAAAATTTTGATTCATTTGTCCCTTTTGCCGTGGAATGACCCATGTGCATTTCACCCGTTTTATTTAGGGTATTTATGAGATACCTTTGATGGCACCTGCTTCTACGATCTTGATGTTATTCCTTGGCAGGTATACACCATAGAGAGCTTGGCTATGAAATTCCAATGACCCAGCATAAAGCGTTGGTCCCAAGTTGCAGGATCGGCAATTGAATGTCATCAAACTCCCCAAGCCATCAAAGAACCCAGTTGGAATCTTTGATATTGGATTCCCTTCTGCAAGGATGGAATGTGCTTCCTATGAACTCCATGCATCGAGGGATTTGTTTTCTCATTCAACTCTTTATCTCGATATCCTTCATTCAAATACACTGTGATTGGAAAGTCCCACAAACCCAAATAAGTCTCATCATGACCAAAAGAACAACATGTAAACTTTTTATTCTTCCAGAGCCAAGTTAGGCTTTTGTGTTCACTCAACAAGTTGAACAAAGTGCTCGTGTTCTCAGGACGCATACTAGCCGCCAATACTTACTTTGTGGTGCATGACTTTTTAATCATTCTCTATCACACAAACCTTGCGGGAAACGTGAATTCGACTACTAAACGTATGGAGACCGACCCATTTTCATAGCTACTGGGCTTTTTTAAAATCATATTTGCAAGAGCACTTTCCCAAAGCAACAGCCGAAATAAGCAGGATGTAATTGCTATTTTTCGAAGACCTTGGAGCGAGCATTACTGCAAATACATTTACTATGTATTTCATTACGGATGAACCTTTCCGCACTATGAGCAAAAGTCTCTCAGTTAGGGAGAGCTCTTTGCATAGAATACGGGATCACAGAAAGTAGCCACTATTCGTTATATGCCAAGCGGTTGGACTTACCGAAATCCAAATACTCCAAATTGGGCATGGTCCATCCACTACTCAATGTGGATATGTTATTGTTCCAAAGAGTCAGACTTTCCAGATTGGGGATTTCGAGAGATGGCACCGTCGTCAGGGTATTCCCATAAAGGTCTAGATGAATGAGGTTAACCAACTGGGGAAGGGCGTTCCATGGGAAGTCTTCAAGATCGCAGGTTTGGCATTGGAATACCTCCAAGTTATCCAAATCATGGAAAAACTCAGTGGGAATGTCTGATATGGGATTTTCGCCTGCAAAGAACGGAAAGAGATTCATCTGAGCTTTATGATTTTTCAGATTTCTTTCAAGATGAACGAGTCACTTCGAACCTCCCGTTTCCAATCATTGTAGGAAGCATGAATATCTTAGTACCTCTTTCCCTGGTGGCATGCTTCTTCATTAGTAGTATCCAACATTTTTCAGAAACAGCTTTCATGCATAGCGTAATTATAGTATGCAGAGAATTAGGAAAAAACGTGAATTATATTCTTATTACGTATTACTTCAGTTTTTTTTAAATTTGGAATAAACATTCATCGTCATATCAGGTTGAGGAAAGTATTGTCGCTTATTGGAGTGCCAACTTTGAAGGTTTCTTGGACGTCGTTGCACTTGTTTCATACCATGTGTTATATTTATATATGAAATTGTAGCTTATTTTGTCGTGTATCACGTGCGTGTAGTTTTATTTTCATTTTGTTTGACTGGCGATGTGTTTCAGCACTAGGATTAAGAATGGTATCGGAGCAAATCCGGGTGTGCCTTTTCTACGAGTTTAAGCTGCGCCATGAAGTGACTTTGGCTTCCCGCAACATTATACAAGCATGGGGCAAAGACTCCGTCACAGAACGCGATGCCCAGCGCTGGTGTCAAAGTTTCCGTTTTGGTGACACAAGACTTCAAGACAAACCCCCCTCTAGCCGTCCATCCATCGTCGACAACGATGTCACTTATTAAGTCGGAGCACTGCCAGACGGTCCGAGAAGTCGCAACGATCCTCAACGTTGACGCCAAGACTGTTTGTAACTAACTGCGTGACATCGACAAGGTCCGCAAGCTCAAGCAGTGGGTCCCCCACAAGTTGAGCGAAAAGAAAAAAAAATCAACGTCGCACGATCTGTACTTCCCTGCTTCTGCAGAACAAGCGTGAGCCATTCCTCGACCGAATTGTGACGTGCAGTGAGAAATGGTTCAGATACGACAATTCTCGACGCTCGGGCCAATGGGTGGACCGTGATGACCCGCCAGCAAAGGTGCCGAAACGCGACATCCACCAAAAGAAGGTCAATGTTACGGTTTGGTGGTCTATGGCTGGCGTCATCCACTACGATTTTCTCAAACCTGGTGACAATATCACTGCTGAAGTCTATTGCATTGTCAATATTAACTTGACATCGTTGACGAAAAATTGCGGCAGAAAACCCGCAATGGTCAACCGTAGAGTTCCCCCATATTGCACGACAACGTCAGCCCTCACACTGCAAAGATGACTACCCAGAAGCTCCAGGAGTTGGGCTATGAGACACTCCCCCGCCCGCCATATTCACGCGATGTGTGCCCCACCGATTACCAATTCTTCAGGTCCCTAGACAATTTCTTGCGGGAGAAGCGCTTCACCAAACAGGGTGAGGTCGAAAAGGAGCTCAATAACTTCGTCGCTTCCAGAGAACCCGAATTCTTCAAGTTCTGCATGAAAAGGTTGTTTAATCGGACGGTTTTTACGTCGAATAAATTTGATTCTGTGACGAGATATGGACTTCCAAAGTTGCGGTAAAAAACTGGCAATACTTTCTCCCCAACCTGATAGATAAAAACATTTAGGTAGAGGAGGGACTCTTGGAGTTGAAAGCGGAAAGGAGTTAGGATTCGCCGTATAACGTTATCTACCCATATACAATTTCGTCAAGAGTGGCAGGAACCAATGAACTTCAGTTCTGTCTATGTAAGGTTGCCCTAAGGTGGAGGTATTTCACGTTGGGATTCTGAAGGGATGGCACTGTTGTTTGGAGATTTTTTTGTGGGCCATCTTTCCTGAAAGGAATGAGACCACACATGGTCCCGTCCTGTCCGTATGTGCGTCTGTGTGCCCATGTGTCGCACTTTGATTGTCGGACGATAACTAAGAAAATATTGGCCTGAAAAATAGAAAATTTGGCAAGAAGATAGTAACAAGGTACTGGCTGAATCCGCTTCGTGGCGAAATAGCACCAAAATTGGCATCCTTTTTGCAAATTTGGATTTTAAATTCGGTCACGAAGGGGAAAGCACGAGTAACCGTGAGCCCTTCAGGATCCGGAACGCAATGTGCATGCGCCTACGACCCCGGCATTGGGTGCAGTGCCATATCAGCAACCAGAGCTGTTAGTTACCGATAACCTTTGTGACGGACGGTTCCAAGCACGCATAACCCTCCATCACCCCATCTTCATTAAACCAACATGGTTCGATTTTCAAAAGTAACTGAAAAATTGTGTTTTTCATGGCTAGGGTTAGGAACGATATGGCATCTTGTAGAATTATGTGAAAAATTGCTGATCTTAAATGGGAGGCCAATTAGTGAACTGGGCTTGCCCATCTTGTTTTATGTAGAAAGAGGTCATTGAAATTCCTTAAATGTGGTAATGCGTTCCCTTGAAGTCTTCAAAACTTCAATCAGATGTCCATGTACAGTATGCGGCAAAAAAATGGCTACACTCATGTCTGGATATACCTCATCAAGAACTATAACAAGGAGAGATTTAAAAAAAAAAAGTTTTTAATTATAAATAGTTGATTTAACATCTGACAATATCTTTTACTCAATATGGGCACCATCAGCCCTGATTACAGCCTCCAAACGGCCTCTGAAGGCTGAACACGTCTTGATGATGTAGTCCTCCTTCATGTTGGACCAGGCCTTCGTGATGGAGGACTTCAGGGCTGCCACAGATGAGTGGGGTTTGTTGCAGGCAGCCTCCTCTACAAACGCCCACACGCTGTAGTCCAGGGGATTAAGATCTGGGGAGCTAGGGGGCCACATATCCTTGTCCCAGAAAGACACAAAGTTGTCCTCCAGCCACTTCTGGGTCTTCTTCGCAGTGTGGGCAGGGGCCCCGTCCTGCTGGAAGATATAGTTGGTGCCCGGAGGGTAGTTGGACTTGATCCAAGGTTTGACAGACTTTTCCAGGATGTCAATGTACACTTTAGTGTCAACCTTGAGGCCCTGTTCAATGAAGACCGGGGGCATTTTCCTACCATCTGAGGCCACAAGCCCAAANTTTGTTCGAACTGCAGGCTTCAGTTCATCTCGCAGCAGCTGTGAGTACGTGTCCCTGGTTACGGATAACCCTGCGAGGCTGGTAGTGAGTCACAAGAACGCCATTCATGTCCCAAAAAATGGTCAGCATCAATTTTCCGGCAGATGCGACGATCTTGCATTTCTTGGGGCGAGGAGAGGTCTTGTTCCTCCATTCCATACTGGCTCGTTTGCTCTCTGGTGTGTGGTAGTGGACCCATGTCTCATCTCCTGTCACAATTCGTGAAAGGAAAGCATCTCCTTCAGCTTCGAAACGACTCATCGGGGAAACCGCACTGGTTTCGCGCTGGCTTTTCATCTCTTCCGTCAGTAGACGGGGGATCCATCTCGCACACACTTTATCGAATCCCAGCATCTTGTGAAAGATATGGTGGGTAGAGACATGACTTATACCCAGGTTGGCAGCGATTTCATCTAGTGTCATTCGCCGATCCTGTTTCACAAGTTCCTCGGCGCGTGCTACGGTCTCCGACGTCACTACGCAGTGCGCTTGGCCCGGGCGCGGAGCATCCTTCACACTTGTTATTCCACTTTGAAACTTCTGCACCCACTCGTAAACGTTACTCCTTGCAATGCAGTGATCACCATACACAGCTTTGAGTCTCTGATGAATTTCAATACCATTGATGCTTTCAGCAACAAAGAAACGGATCACAGAACGTATTTCTTCCTTGGTGCAAACCAACACCTCGGAGGCCATGTTTGAAAGAATTTCGTGCTGTAAAAAAGTGCAGAGAAAAAAAGCTGTGCATGCCCATAGGGAACATGCCGACAAAGAAAACGGCACATGAAAAATACGGTTGCGAATATGTTTTGGAAAAAAAAATCATGTCCTGTTTTCAGTTGAATGACCCTCGTAATTCTGGGATAATTCAGTAGTAATGTAACTTGCAGTAATTCCGATTTTGCAGGTTACGAGTTTCTACTCGGGAAGAGCATTTTTCAAATACATTCATGATGAGTCTGAGATTTTTTAGAGAAGAACGGAGTCACTTTTTGTCTTTTAAAAATGAGTTCGACTTACCCATGTTCAGGTATTTCAAAAAGGGCATGGACCATCCAGCTACCATTGTAGATATGTGGTTGTTCCAAAGGTCAAGGTACTCCAGGGAGTTACTCTGAAAGGCTGGTGTGGTTGTCAGGGCATTATTATATAAGGAGAGTACTGTCAAATTGGCCAAATTTAGTAATTCGTTCCATGGGAAGTCATCGAGATCGCAGCCGCTGCATATGTAGGTCTCCAAATTGTTCAGGCTATGAAAGAATCCTGTCGGGATCTCTGATATGGGATTCCAGCCTGCAACGGAAGGAATGAGTCTGATTTGAGGTTGATGCTTCAAGATGATTCTTTTCATTCAGCTTGGACATTCATTTCCTTTGAGGTATCATTCAATCCCTGGACGAAACGTGCGGCTTGGAGTTAAAAGGTTTCTGCTACCAGTATGAGATGATTTTTCAAAAATCTATGGAGGGGTAAGGAAATTAGGGGACTTCCATACGAGAAGCGTTTAGAAGTGCTGGGACTGTACTCGCTCGAGAGAAGGCTAAGGAGGGGCGATCTCATCCAGGCGTTAAAGATAATTAAAGGAATAGATCATGTGGAGTGTGGCAGGTTTTTCCAGTTCGATGGCAGCAAGAGAAGGAGAGGTAATGAACTAAAATTGCGTAAACTGCAGGTGCGGCTCAGATCTAGACGGGAAATCGTTACTTGCAGATTAGTGAACGCGTGGAATGCGTTAGATTGTGAAGTAGTGATTGCCTCTTCTATGACTATTTCTGAAAAGAAACTGGATAGTTTAATGAACAGGGAAACATGTGGGCAATATTGAATATTGGGACAAGGCAGTAAGCAATTTGGATACGCTAAAAAAAAATAATTTTAAATATTGAAAATGATAAAATGTGAAAGTATTTGGATTTGAGGGGATTAGGCCTATCTTAAAATTAAGGAACGCTCGGCCTCGACACGTGATATCGAAATGGGTGTAAACGTCTCTTGATTCCACTAACTACCTTGAGGAATTGCAAGATCAAAAAGCCATGCAAAACATTATGTGATTCTGGAATAATTCGGTAGGAATGTACGCTGCCGTTATTCAGTTTTTGGAAAGACTGCAATTTAGTGCTCCTATTTCATGGAAAGTACATTCATGATGATGCTGGAATTGTAGAAAGAAGAACTGAGTCACTTGTCTTTTTTGAAACAGTTCGACTTACCCATGTTCAGGTACTTCAAATTGGGCATGGTCCATCCAGCTGCCATTTCAGATATGAAGTTGTCCCAAAGGTCAAGGTGTTCCAGGGTGTTACTCTGAAAGATTGGTGTGGTTGTCAGGGCATTACCATTTATGTCGAGTTTCGTCAAATTTGCCAAATTTAGAAGTTCGTTCCATGGGAAGTCGTCGAGACCGCAGCCGTTGCATATGAAGGTCTCCAAATTGTTCAAGCTATGAAAGAATCCTGTCGGGATCTCTGATATGGGATTCCAGCCTGCAACGGAAAAAATCAGTCTGATTTGAGGTTGATGCTTCAAGATGATTCTTTTCATTCACCTTGGACATTCATTTCACTTTGAGGTATCATTCAATCCCTGGACGAAACGTGCGGCTTGGAGTTAAAAGGTTTCTGCTACCAGTATGGGATGATTTTCCAAAGATCTATCCAGGATTTTGAAGATCATAATTCCATGCAAGGCATGATGGTATTCCGGGATAATTCAGTAGGAATGTAGAGGGTGACAATCCTCAATGTCACTGATTTCCATAAACTCTGATATATGTAAGTGGCGACGAATTTTAATAAGTAAGACAAATTAAAGCTAGAGCTCTGCAGTTTCATTGATATCAATGAAATTTTACAAACTGTGCTAAAATTATAACAAACGTTCAAGATGCCCTCCATTTTGATTTCGGCATTCCCATAGACGAACTGTGAAGTGCCCTCAGTCCCGCTTTGAATCATTGTGAATATTTCTGTTGGAGTCGTCTCAAGGACATAGGTTCTACCCTTAAGTCTGATACTCTAGAAGAGCTGAAGACTAATATACAGCGTTAGGTGGCCCAGATTGCTACAGATACTCGCAGGAGAGTAAGACAATTTCCCTGTTTGTCTGTGGTAATGCCGAAATAAAAATGGATGTCATCTTGAACGCATTTTCAGTATAATTTCAGTATAATTTGTATGTAACAATGTTGGTATCAACGAAACGGCAGAGCTTTGGCTTTAATTTCAGGTATTACTCATTGAAATCGGTAGTCAATTATTACGATGAGTGCTTATGAAAATCATTACCTTTGGAAATTCTCACCATGTACATTGCAGTTTTCCTTTTTTGCAGAATGCAAGTTTGTAGTCGGAAAGTGCGTTTTTCAAATAGCATTCATAAAGAATCTAGAATTGTAGAGAGAATGAGTTCCTTTTTGTCTTGTTTCAAACAGTTCGACTTACCCATGCTTAGATATTTCAAATTGGGCATGGACCATCCAGCAACCATTGCAGATATGTGGTTATTCCCAAGGTCAAGGTGTTCCAGGGTGTTACTCTGATAGGGTGGTATGGTTGTCAGGGCATTACCATATAAGTCGAGTTTCGTCAAATTTGCCAACTGGAGTAGAACGTTCCATGGGAAGTCTTCAAGAATACTATAAGTAATTCTCAGTTCTTGGAGTATATGTTTTGATTGAAGTATTGCAGTTGGATGGAAGGTGTTGAGTTTCATGACGTTTGATAATTTTATAGACTGAAAGGAGACGCTTCCAAAGACTTCTTCTGGGAGATTCGTCACGAAGTTATTCCACCCCATGTAGAACTCCCTGCAAGGTAAAATGGGAGTAAAGAAAAATGACATGCAAATATGCTTTAATGATGACATCATTATTCTATTGGTCCCTCGCGATTTCGTCATGAGATTACAAGTCGTCGATAGTTTCTTTCGGAAATGCATTTGCATCCCCTTCTTGTCAAAATGTAATATCATCACAGACACCAATCGCCGCATCTTGTTCAGCTAGCATTGCGTTAGCTGGTTCATTTGATACCATCAAAACCCCGAGAAACGGATTAGCAGACTCACAGTTTGACAATTTTCGAACACCCCTGTTGTCAATCACTTTTCACAAATTATTGATAGAAGTCAGAAATTAATATAATGAGCTACTCTATAGTGAATTACATTCCCTAACACCCTTGAAATATTTGTAGCTAATATCATAGTGCTCTTTTCAGTCACCTCATCTCTAATCAGTCAAAAGCTATCCTATCCTGAGCAGTTTTCTTTCCCTTTCAATGTATAAATACATATAACGTGTTCCAGGGGCATTTCCTGTAAAGAATAAAATGTATACGTAAACGGAAGGGCTGGCAAAATAGAAAAAAATGAAATCCACCAATAACCACCCTTTCCCTTCACAGCGTATAGCCATGAGGAACTGTATTAACTAATGCCTTATTACTCTTTTTTTTTACATTTCTCGAATCTTTGTCTCCAGGCGAGCGCCTCCATATGTGAGAGCGTCTACCCCTGGCTACTAATAGGTCGGACGACAAACAAACGCCCTTCCTGATTCTGCCCGCTTCGAATTGTCTGCCGCAGCCAAAGTGGGTCCAGGTCTGTGTCTGCCACAGCCCTGGACCCACTTTGGCTGCGAGTGGGGGAGCATGGGCCCACATCACAGTGGGCTGGCAATGTAGGCCCCACTTCGGCGCTAGGGTGGCAGCAACAACAATTGTTAAGCCTCAGGATGAGGCATTTAGCTCAGTTATTTAAAAAAAAACTTTGTACAGACGATTTGAGGCGGCGCCTATGCTGTAGCTATTTCAGTGTGATGTAACTCGAAACTGTAGTAACTCGTTAAGGACCCCAGTACCTTTCATGCGGTACTTTTTATTTCCCCACTGAGTATGTAAAGGAATACTCTAGAATTTCGCAAGTAAGTTGCTTAAACAGGTTCAGCAATCTAAGGAGACACCTGTTAAACGTGGAAGAGGCATGGTTCAAATTTGGGCTTCACTCGATTGGGTGGGGATAAAGGAGGTCGGTTTCTTTCGCTTGTGGAGACTGCGTCTAACTCCCTTTCAGGGTTATTAGATTCGGGTGAGACAAAAAGAGATTAATCCGAGTCTCTCCGAGCAAGCACTTTCATAGCGGGAAAGGGGATATATCAGTGATGGATGGGATCTCAATGTGGCTCAATTGCCGTGCGGAAAGTGAAAGTCTCAAAAGGTGACAGTCGAGGTAAGTATAAGTGTTCCAACGAATCGCAACGGTTTAATTTTTAATAACATGTTCAATTCTCCAATGATTCTGATCACCTTGTATCTTCTTGTAGAGCGTTTCAAGAGAATTTTCTCTTAGCTATTTGAGAGCAAACGGTTGAGAATAAATGAAGATACGGTAATCCTCACTGACAACCCTTTTTCTCACCACTGCGCAGGGGGTCAAAACATGGCCAAACCTGGCCAAATGTCTAAAAATCAAATTTGATATTTCGATATATTGTTGGCTTTCTTTTGCGAGTAATGACTGGAGGCACAGAAACACAATATTTTATACAGTTTTCCTACCTATCTTACATGATCACCTTTACAGGTCGATTCCTTGATTAAGATGTTTCCTCCTTGAATGTAAGTTTCGACAAAAGTATTCGTACATGTTGCAACGGTAAATCTCATGTATGTAAGAACTTATGCAAGAAGTTTCATGGTGGAGAAATCTACAGGTAAACATTCTTAAATAACACTAGCATTAATTTAGATTTCAGGGGTCCACTTTCTGTTGAACTTCGGTTACCAAAAGTCCCCTTTTCAGCAATATGCAATATGAATAAGGGCATACAACATTTTCCTGGCAAGTCCTGGCTGAGATTAAATGTCAACAGTATTGAGACAAAACTGTTTGTAAGCCATGAAGCTTTTTGGCTGCTCCTACCTGCTCCTTTTTGGATTACATCCATAGATATCCATGCATACGTCAAGAATTACCTGTATCTCAGTAATTGCCAGTGAAAAATGTTTTTTTTTTATAGCAAATTTATTTCTCATTCAAGATTATGAAACCTGTATGCATATATAAATTAATACACGTTTTTCTCATCATTTTCTTTCAGGTGCTTAACAATTTTTCAAACTATGAGAACGTTTTAGTGTCCCCAGGGAAACGAGTCAAAGATATTTCCGTTATCTGGATGCCTTAAAGCAGTCGGAAACGCGCATATTGACTTTCATAGGAGTTCAGCAATATCCGATAGTTGCTGTGCAAAGCTTCCGGAAATCAATGTTGTGATTCTTCAGGGAAATAATGAAGAGATGGGAAGCAAGCTCCAGAATAAAGGGAAGGTTTCTAAAAAAAAATGCAATTCATCCTGGTTGGAGCAAGACTTCTCGTTTCCAAATGAAGCAATACACGTGAAGAAGCGTGAAGAAACACATGAAGCAAAAACAAATTATCTGAAGTTATACCAAGATAAAAACATCAATAAGAGTATCATCTTCCATAGAAAGCTTTATGCTTTCTAAAGAACGGAAGTATATTTTTTATGCGAAAATTTATTTTTACCGAAACAAGCATGCATATATTTCATTTTGAGGAAGCATACTTCTTATCTGAGGTTTTTTTCCTCGCAGTTTTGGGGATGATGAAAAAAGTATAATTTCGTATTATTATTATTTATATTTAATTACAAAATTAGGATACTGCATTTACAAAAAAAAATTGAGCGTTTTTGCTTTATCCTACAAGGTATTACTCTCAGGTGTTCTTCGTCTATAGCTAAGATATCTGAGTTTTGGCCAGAAAAATGCGTATTTGTCCCACTATGCACTGCTCTCATTTTCCAAGCGCCTAACTCCTTGTACCGTCTTTCTGAGTTAAGAGGTATGGAAAGCACGATTTTTGAAAAAGCGGAGTGCGTCAGCTGGCAAGAGAAAACGAAGAGTCCAAAAAAAAAGCCTCAACGGATATTTCTGGCGGAATTTCGCGCTGTCAGAATGCCCAAGTCGATCGGCGATTGGAAATTGTCCTCGCAAGTTTTTTTAAATATGGTAATATTTTGGGGATTAAGAAGGTCTTGGCAAGACCAGTGAGAACAGAAGAAGCTGAAGACTTGGGGTGAAATGAATAAACTGACTTTAGGGTAGTAAAGCTTTAGAACCCCATTTAGCGGTGCTAATTGAAGTTTACGCTAGTCACTTTACTTCATTACGTTAAAGTCTGAAATCCACCCATGATCATCAACCCCTTCCTGGAGAACAACACCTCTTCGAAGAAGACAAGAGAACTGGATATCTTTCGCCAAGGACGAATTTGAGCGCACTGTAAGATATCCAGAACATCTGTCAAACATTTTCTTCTTAAACGAAGTGCATTTGCATATGCATAGCGTGAATCGAAAACAATTTTCCGTTACTGGTCAGATGGTTAGCTGGGATGGAACGCCGAAACCCCACTTCATTCTTCAAGGGTCACTGTATGGGCAACCATTGGTGATAAGGGTATCATTGTGCTCATCCTTCTTGAAGAAGGCAACGTTTCCGGAGAATATTACCTTAATCTGCTGATAAATGAATTCGGGTCAGCCGTTCAAGGCCTTGCGAATCTGGAAGAACCATGAACAGCAGTTCATGCAAGAGGCAGTGCCTCGCATTGATCCAGTGACGTTCGTGCATGCCTCAGTGAGAACTTTGAAGATCCCTGGATGGGCCGTGGGTTACTAAAGATGCCATGACCACCACGACCACCTATCTTGATCCCAAGGGAGTTCTTCTTATAGGAGTACATTAAAAAATTGGTGTACAAATCACCAATTTATGACCTTCATGATCTCCGTGCTCACATCTGTCGTGCATTTGATGAATTCGCTGTTGAGATGCGTTACAAATCGCTTCTTTCATACTGTAAATTGTGCCGAAATGTGCTTTATTTTTCGATGAAAAGGGTACCCTACAGAAACCATTACATTTAATTTCATTTCTCCGTTTGAGCTCAACTAGGTGTCAATGCATTTCTCTCAACGCTGTACGAAAATATATGAACGTGATCAGAATTGGGGCAAAATTAAACAATCTATTCAAAAATCAAATTAATACGATTCGTTCAGTCACCCTGTACTACCCTCTGGAGAACTTCCAGCCAAACGGATAGAGACTCGGTGCAAGGTCTCCGGTAGGGGAGCGGAACTATCATGTACAAATATCGAATCTCATTGGAAAACATTATAAGTCGCCTGAATGTCATGCAGCACGTCAACATTTGACGTGCGGCGTGAACCTGGAGGAATATGGAACGTGGGCAGCGTCACTGATAACACCAGTTTCTTTTTCTGCCTCTCTCAAGCCACTTCGCTTATATGGCATTGATGATTCCTTAACCTTCCAAGCGGCAGGAAACTCCCCATAGCCCGTATTAACGTCGCAACTGCGACGTTTGCCGGTTGGAGGGTTAACTAAGAATACCAAGGTTATACCATACCGTACAGTGTTATACCAAGACAACGTGATTTTTCTTCAAAGTGATTCGGAATCTGTGATCGTATAGATATGTAAAAAAAAACTTGGCTAGTACCCTAAATGAGGGGGTCACTTATCGACTCAAAAGCTACGTTGGATAAATATATACTGTGTCGTGGGTCATGGTATTGCTGAGAATTGGAATGCCTTTCGTTGAATGTTTATTGTAAAACGACGGTGCTACTCGTATCACTACAGTCCTGACAGTATGAACTAACGATGTGTTACTTACAAGGATCAGTATAAGGGTATCACTCCCCACTCAGTAACGCGTATGTCCTTCACGCGCAGCAATGTATGCCTGCAATGGGCGTGGCATGCCGTCAAAAAGGTGGTGCACTTCCTGTTGTATGATGTGCTGTCAGTGGGCAACCAGTCACAGCTACAGTTCGTGCAGCGTCGCAGGAGGGTCCAAACAATGATCACGGACGCGACGGCCTAGGATATCCCACAGATATTCTATTAGAGAAAGGTCCGGGGAGCGAGCCGGCCAAAGTAGGGTGGACATGTTGGCACCCTGCAGGAAGTTGGTGGTCACCTGGCACGGATGGAATCTGACGTTATCATACTGAAAAGTGCTGGCTGGATTATTCTGAAAGGCACCAGTACTGGCAGCAGGATTTCATCACGTAACGCTAGCCGGTAAAGTTCCCATGGAGGACCACAAGTTGATATCGGCCGTCGAGGCTAATGGCTCCACATACGAGTGCCACTCAATAAGTTATCTACCTGAATATGAAAGGGATGAGCAACAGGCCTGTGCCTGCGGTGACATGTCTCGACAGGTCTCGTGAGTGCCCCACCACTATATCAGCTCAGCGGCTCAAGNAAATCATGGAAAGTTCAGGCAGCAGTGTGGGAGTGTGGCTTTCAGGAGCTCAACCATCCTCCCTACAGCCCGGATCTGGCTCCTAGTGACTATTTTCTGTTCAGACACTTGAAAAAATGTTTGCTGGAAAAAAGATTTTCATGCAATGAAGAGCTGAAAGTTGCCGTTTCTGATTGGATTGATGGACAAGAAGTTGATTTCTATTCGCAGGGAATAAAATCCTTGGAATCAAAGTGGAATAAGTGTGTCGAGTTAAAAGGTGACTACATTGAAACATAAAGTGTTATTTTTCCCCTCGGATGTTTCTTTCTTATTCAGGTAGATAACTTATTGAGTGACCCTCGTACCATGACGCTGTCTCCACCATAACGGTCATGCTTCAAAATACACGCCTCCAGAAACCTCTGTCGCCAGGCGACGCATTCGAATTCGCCCATCATTGAAGTCAAAGGAAAAGCGGGATTCATCTGAGAAGACAATTTCCCCCACTCTTGAATCCCCCAGTTTTGTCGGGCATGACATAAATTTAGCCTGGTCTGACGATGGACTGATCCTAAGGGGATCATGATGACAGGTCGTCTAGACAGCAGTCCCAACACAGTCCTCAAAGAAGTCCTTTGGCCTGTCCGCAGGCACCATTACCCTCCATGAACACGGGTAGAAGTGAATCGGTCTCGGAGAATCTGTATCCTCAAATACCGGTCATCTCTGGGCGTCGTAATGCGAGGGTGGCCTGATCCTCGTTCATAGTTGTTCATGGTTGGCCCCATTCTGATACCAAGTCCGCCAACGAGTCCACCAGTTGCACAGTAGTCACACTTACACTTAGCCGATGCGCCACCTGATGCATGCTAAGGCCTGCCTCCATCATGTCAACTAACTGACCTCGATGGAACTGGTCAAGTTGATGAAACTGCCTTTGAGGACGTCGTCCTGGCATGGCTTTAAAGAAGAAGGGTAAACGATTGAAGCGGAGTGAATGGAGGGAAGCAGTAAAGGAAACTGGCCTCATCGATGTAGCCGCCCCATTCCCCATCCCTCGGGGCGTTCGGTTGGCCCGGCATTTTTTCCCTGCATGCGTCATCCTATGACCTTGAAGCTCCATGCTCCATTAGGATTATTACTACTTCCTCACATTCGCACTTGCCCACTTCGCATTTTCGTGGCATTTCACCACTTCCTCAAGGAGTGCGGCAACGCAGTCGTTGATTTGTCAGTCGTTCTCAGGTCATCACTCCCAAATCTCGGAGACTCGCGTGGTTTCGAACTGTCGCCTTCAAGATTCGTAAATGCGTTTTACCCGACAGGACATCGAGGTGACTTCAGGAAATGGTTTCTTCTTTTATTTTCCCTTCGTTGACTTTTTCTCAATTCTAGGCCTAGATGATGACCCTATTTTGTTTCTCCCATGAAGGCATCCTTAAGAATATCAAATCCCCAAACTGCAAGTCAACTTCATTTTTTCACTTTTTAATTTCTTTTATAAAAGCCTATTTCGGCTTATTGGTTGTTTCTTTTTCGTTCTCTTTTAACCTGCAGATTTTATACCGGCCCTTTTTTTACTCAAATTTGACGGATTTCTGCTATGTCAATATATACTTGTGACGTCTATGAGGAAGAATAGCACCCTAGTTTCCGCTTTTACTCAAAAGACAGAACGCAACGGACATTTATCAAGAAGCCACGAAGTGAAATAGCTCCAGATGCTAGGTCAGCATTCGATTTCAAGAGACGTTCTTGACCCTGTAGCATCTTCCTCCTTTTTTTTTCTCATTGGGGTCTCACCTTGTACATGCTGAGTTTCTTGTGGATAAACGAGAATGATCCTGTGTGGGGCTTCGCATTTCCCCACTGCTGAGTTTCGCGTTTCCCCACTTAATGTTTGGGGGCTGGTGATTAACTGAGAAGGTGAAAAAAAAATGCGAAAGGGCCCCTCTGGATCCCATTGCAAATGAGGGAGTATCTGTGTTTGGTTATTTCTTTCGCGTTTCGCAGATGTATCTGCTATCTTTATCGTGCGACATCTACTCTTCCCTTTAAAAATCACGTTTTCCAGTGTTGCCGCTCTCCGTCGCAGTGGGGAAGTGCTAATGCCTCAGGTCAAGTGGCAAAATGCGAATGTGGGCAAAGGCGAAGCACCCCTCCATTGTATTGGACATCTATAGAAGTTCCTGTTTCGCACTTCATTAATAAACTCTTTCTAGAAGTTCGTTGTGGGAGATAAGTAGGACCCCTCCGACCTCATTTAAATTGGGATGTTTGGCAAGTTTTCTCTGGGAATATTCAACCTACGACCTTGAAACTAGCATACATTTCATGACACTAATACGAGTATGTTTACCAAATTTCATGAAGATCGCTCAACTCCTTGGTGTGAATGTTTTTGGCGATGAATGTAGCTGCATTTCCCATCGGGTAAACTTTTATCTGATGTTTGGAGAATAAAAACCGATAATAACCTGATTCGCATGCATATGCATGGGTTTGTACGTGACGTATTTACTTACTCAATGGTTGAGTCATCTCGAGAATTGTTCCCAGGACCCTCCCCATGCCACATATTTGGTCTTTGGACTGATGCTACTACATTCATGTCCTTCAGTTTCTAGTTCCACGGTTCCTTTTCGAATGTGAAATGCATTGCCGAGAAAGTTTCTGGAAATTTTATTTATACTTCATAGCAAAATTGAATCTAAATGTTACCCAAATTTACAGGAGCCTAGACTACTGTGAAAGGGACTGCATGCATTTTCGTCCTTTTGAAAAAATTGCATACCTCTTGTTTTGGATAAGCACCTTTCTTAATTTGGGGGAATATTGCAAAACTGGGTTTCTCCTGCGAGGTTCGACCATAGTCAAACTACACCCTCCCACCCTCTGCGGGGCTCGACCATAGTCCACATCCACAGCCCAGTATCTATTACAGAAATCTAAATATATATTTTAAACTAAAATATGGGAAAATGTAATATTATGTTTTTGCCTGAATTACATTGAGGGAAAAAAATATTATATTCAGCGAATGTGTGAATGAGGAAGAGGGAAAGGGGATGAATTCACGTGCGAGTTGATGGACTAGCATAGCTTCTTCACGACAATTTAGACACATTTCCCACGATGTTTCTGACTGAAAAATGATCACCATGAGGCCATCATTCGATAAGGAACCATTGCAGAGAGTGTTTTTATCATTTGTCGCTTAAAATTAACTTTAAGTTCTGCAGCGAAAGTGAAAAAGACCCAGTTTGGGAACCTTCTATCATAATCATATTACTCACCCGAGTTCCGTGACAGGCCAAATTACATCATTGAAGACTGAGAAGATCTCGGCACCTGAATTTGCGTTTGAACACGCCACTTTCGTTCCATCCTCCGAATAGGAACAGGTGCAGGGGAAGATGTCAACGGGATCAGGACAATAACTTTCTCCGCTTGTCCCGGGAATGGGAACAAGAAAGAAGAATATGAAAAAAATAAAGCATTCCTGCATCTCAAAAGTGAAATGGGGAGAAGAGGTCGACGAGGAGGAGGATGAAGATGAATGTGCCGTGATTCGGGATCATATCACACCATATACTTTTGTTACAGATAATTTATCTCGTTCTCATATCTCTTTCCCTCTCTCCCCTCACAATAATTCGAATTTCCTTAGCATTTGATCGAGATTACTTGTACACGGTGTTCACTAAACTTGTTGCCAACAAACAAACTATCCGGAAGTTTAGCTACAATACCTTATCATGCGCACAGTATCCAATAGTTCTGAGGCCGTTGTATCTAGAATAATTTCCAGGAATCCTCGACACCACTCTTAATGCTATATCTAATTTAAAAAAATTGTAGACGTGACTGTTAAAGATTTTGTGCAGTGACCTGATCCGCCCGTGGATCATCACTGGGTCATCTGCAGGAATGTAATGGGATCTGCGTTTCAGGATTCAGGGTTTCAGGATAGTTAGTGATATCAAGAGGCGATTTCGCCCATTTCGAAATCACGTGTCGAGGTCGAGCGTTCCTTACTTTTAGGGTAGGCCTAACCCTCTTGAAGCTAAATATTTTTGTATTTTTTTGTTATTTGACTATCCTAGTTGCTTACTGTCTTGTACTTAACGTCAACATTACCCCCCACCTTTTTGCCTGTCCATGAAAGCATCTAGTTTCGTCTTAAAGATAGTCACAACAATTTCGACGCCTCCTAAAGCCGTGTTGAGAGTCCCGAATGAGCGCGTTTTCTTCGAGGAAATCCATGTTGTAAATGTTGGAATGTTGTTGGAAATCCATGTCGTTGAGTTGTAGAGATCGTCGAGGTCCTGTATGACTGCATACTTGAACCTCATATCTCCCATGTGGTACACAATGTTGTGCATTGTAACTCACAGCTTTGATGGTCACTGCCCATCAAAAACATCCAACATGTCGAAATCGGCCAAATTGCCCGATATTTTCTTTCTCTATCCGATCAAGGTGACTTCTGATCACGGTGTGACCATTGATGCCTATGCACTGCTTGAGGTGGTCTGTTGATCGGCACCGGTTTCATCGTGGGACGCGATTGTGGAAAATCCAATAGGATTTAGGCATCCGCTTTCCATGAAACACGAAGAGTTCTAGATCCCGACTTCTCGACTGCTATTGAATGTGATTCAATTTTTTTTTCAAATGCAACCAAAATCAAAACCAACGGAAGTAATTTAGCGATGTATTTATTCCAAGGTGGTAGAGGTTGTGTCTTCCTAAACGACTGTAAAATTAATTATGCGATTCCATGTAGGGTCTATGAGGTTCGATTTGGAGAGATGATAGGAATTAGCAACTCAACAGCATGCGATGAGAACAAAGGGAAATGAAAAAATGAATACCTACTTTGAACGACATTGTGCCAGGTGTAATTTCATTGACTTTTTCTGCTTTTGATGTTATGTGAATAAAAGCGAAAATAACCCGCATGCGAATACATTGAATAGATGAGTTTGGGGCTTGCAGCATTTTCAAGAGCACCATGCATCGAGACGATAGTCTCGGAAAACAGATTTCATTTCTCTAAAGAAATGAAATTTGTTTTACTAACATTTTGGTAACATCACACATGCCCAAGCTCATCGTGCAAGAACCAATTTTAGAGGAATTTCAGTTCGCTGGGGAAAAGTTCATGCCTAAATACTCGTTGAAAAGAAAAGTCTCGATTTTCTGTGAAATTGTTCACTCATGTCTTTCAATGCAATGTTGTCAGTGTCAAGAAACCTAGGCTCGTGGGAATAAGCACGGCATGAGCTTTCCGGAAAGGAAGTTCCCGGATATCACAAACTCGAGGTCTCTAAAAAAATACGAAGTGATAAAGCCATAAACAGGAATATGGAGCGCAATCGAGGAGAGATTACAAGAGCTTATTGACTCGCCGCTGTCGATAGCATTCTTTGAGAAAATTGATATCAAAAGACGAAAATATTCCGATGTTTTAATGCCGAATTTATTAAGATGCTTACATTTTCCTTAATTCTTCCTCAGTGATCACCAAGAATATACCTTGCGCCGCATAACATCGCGTAACTTATTTCCCAGTTAAAGGGGCTGAAATTGAAATGCGTGCAATTGCAGTGTTCCTTTTTCTTCCATTTCTGGGTCGCGTGCCAAAATAACTCTCAGAATGGAATTGGCCATTTTGTTCGCGAAACACTCAATGCTGACATGCGATTCAAGCTAACGCTTCATTAATGTTGCCTACACGGATTCATTTATGAGGCAGTTGGACTGAAGCATATCGTGTGGCACCCAACCATGGTGCCAATACGGTAATACTTGTATTTGCGAATGTCTTCATAAATGCCATTGAACTTAAAGCATTTTCACGTACCACCAGAACCTGGAAGGAACTAGTTTTTCCAGGAAACGAATAGATCTAGAACAGGTAATCGTCATAAAGTTGCGAATGATTCATTCATGGGATAACGAAGTTGGGTCCTTGCTAAATACATCGCCGGAGTCTGAAAAATCCAGGCACTATCCAGGCAAATCTGTCACCGCGCTGCCGCCTGTAGAAGGTTGGAGGATCATTCCATTTGAACTCAACCAGCCTGGGTGCTTGACCACCTTGTATCGCGCTATGAAAACTCAGCGATATCAGCCAATCTAACAACTAAGTTTAAAAATATATTAGCTCCTTCGGATCAAGATTAGTGAGATATCGCTCCCCAAACCTTCAGAGAAAACGGAAAAACTCAATGGACTGCAAAATTTCCATCTCGGAAGCTATAGCACAGAGGTGTGAAATTTCTTGAAAAGGAGCTATTTAATAGGTGAATGATTCACTTCATACATACTTGGAGTTTGGGTGAGATTTCAGCATCATAGTATGGTTTGAAAATGTGAAATGTTGGCAATTTTGCCCCTCAAAATTATTTTGTGACAATGGAAATGACAAATCTCCCATTATACAGGGTGGGCGAAAAAAATATTCTATTATATTTAACGCTTCACAGCGTCGTTTCTCGAGAGTTCAACAATATTGTTGTAGCGTTTCTATATAAACATTTATCTAGCTTTCCACCGATGTCTGAAGATTTCAGATCCATTTTGTCATTCCGATGCAGTTCCGCATAATGCAATAGCGGTAACGCTTGAAAAGTGCACTTACCTATATCATATGGGATGTGCTCCAGGTGGCTTCCTTTCTCTCGCTTATGGCGAGTAGGCGAAGTCTTGCATGCACTGGCTGAAATCGCAGTATGGCATAAACTTTCCAGCGCCACCACTTATACTCTTTATTTAACTGAGTGATACTATCCACGTGAGATCCATGTGGGATGTCTCAGGGATGTGCTGTTGCTGAGTGGGCACTCTGTGAAATGCATCAATGAAGCAAGTTCCTTTTTTTACTTTCAGGCTACTACTTTGAGAAGAACCCACCCAAATATTGGGTGAAATTATCTCATTCTTTTCTTCTCTGGGAGCATATTGAACACCGAAATTGTGCGTGCTTCTCCCTCTGAACACAGCACCGCTTTAGCAAACCTTGCGCTTCATTGATGTAGGTTTCAGAAGAACACGGCGCCTTCTTTATTGAAGATGTTAATTTCATTCCGGCTTTTTGTTACTTCATCTTTATCTCACCCCCTTCCTCAAAAGGTTTGTAGCACCCTCCTGGCGCGTTTCCGGAGGAGATAGTCGAATGAAAAGAAATAAATGGACATATACGGATGCATACCCTTTCCATAGTTGGGGGTGGAGCGTTTTCGGGAAAATATGAATTTAGCTGTTGTTTTAGGCTTTCCGTGCGGTCTTAAGTCCCGATCCCCGGTTGTCGAATATCATGCCAGAGTTTCACTTCAGAGTTATGACTGTTTCTGCTCTTTCTTCATATTTTCCAAGGACATCCGGTTTTTAACGCAGAATAAATTTCATTTCATTTGGAGTTCATGGGATGAAGTGAAAATACAAGCGGTTAGCAGTGGTCCATTGATGTGGGGAGATATGGCCATACCGCGCGCAGACGTCTGTGAATGAAAAATGGGCGTCAGCATATATTTGAAATTTGACATTCTGTCCACAAATCAGAATCGAGAGAGAGAAATTCTAGATATGTCTGACGTTTGACTACCTACCCGAAGTGGTTCGTGGAATTCGAAACATCCTTTATTCGGCAAACGTCACATGTCCTCTTTGAAATGGTTCGTGAAAGTCGTAGTAGTCCTGCAATCGCTAGCGTTAGTGTCCCCGTAAGTCGAGGGTTGAGAAAGAAGAGTCGTTTATTTCCGTCCCACTGGACTTGTTTCAGGCACCCACGCCCCTTAACTCCTCCCTCTCCTATCAGCTGTTCTCCCCTTTTGTAAACTTTTTATAAAAAGGGTATAGTTTTACACATGCGTTAGGTAGCGGGAAAGAATACATTCGGACAAATTTCCTGAAATTCACTTAAGCTCATGAGTAAAGGAAAAAGTTTCGACCGAAGAACTGAAACATCTGACAAATGTGAAGGATAGCGAAAAGCTGGTTAACCCCTTGACCACGGGATTGACTGACCCTACATCCCAACGGTATTATTCCAGCCTCAGCCAGGCGCTAAGTCTCACGACGTAAATATACCTCATCCGTAGGAAAGTATAGAGAAACAGGTATGAAGAACGAAAAACAGGTAGAGCAATGATTTTCATCATAGCTCTATAACTTTCAAAATCGAGGTAATAAATCGCGTATATATACGTCATCCGTAGGAAAGAGGGTAAAGGTTTGGTCCAAGGGAAAGCATAGACAAATAGTTCGTTGGTGTACGAGGCTGTCGTCATAACTTCCACTGATGAGAAAACTCAGAAGGGGTTAATCAAGTGGACCGAAGAATCCATTATCGTTTGATAGCGTTCTTATGTAAGCCCAATAACCAAAAGTAACGTACGCCTTAGACTGTCAGCTGATCGTATATTTTTCGGGAATTTCATTCCAAGTCAACTTCCTGCATACTTCATCTCCGATAAAAGAGAGAAGTCGTTAATCGACCTGGTACAAATTACACTTTTCTTTGAAAAGGGGAGTGCGCGCGTGTGTTGGCGGGTGTGGGGACATTTAAATCGCTTGCCTTGGCTTGGAATGTGTCTCTACGTCAAGTACTTACTGAGACCTGCAGGAGCACCCAACCCTGCAAGACTCAGAATCGGCGAATGCTTCGGTAGCCTTTTCTATCTAAACTTCTTCTGTTTGTGCTCCTTGTCGACCTGGAATTTGACAATAGTAGAAAGATGCTAGTCAAAGGACTCTCACCCTCATGGTTAATGGGCCGTGGCGTTCCGATGACCTCTCTACCCATGAATTTAGAGGTTTTTGGAGGTTTCCTATCCAGGCCGCTCTGACTTAGGCCGTAGGGAAACGGGAAACCTTTGTTTAGTCAATTCTGGGACATCCTATGTAAATGTTGGAACAAGAAGACTCGCATTCGTAGTTTTGAGTGCTTCAGTCGGCATGAATCTGACTTACACCTCAACGAGAAATTTGGTTTCTAGGGTAGAGTCTTGTACTCCCTTGTGTCCCCTGAAAGATGTTTAGGTGAAGCCGAAATTTCCGTGAACAACTTGAAAGTAGAAAAATAAAATCGTGCTAGAGTCGTTTGAATGGAATTTAAAATATACAGGCAAGAAGTTACGCTGCTGATCATCCATCGTTTCTCTCTCCATGGGGTCTAAAATTATTTTTTTATGCACGAAGAGGAATATCGAATATTCGATCGTGAGCACTTTTCCTTTATATTCCTCATTTTGTGGCACTGAACCGGATTTAGCTCCAAAAAAAATAATGTATATATATTCAACTGTGTTTATATCCCCTGGTGGAAGAGAGAGCAACCGATGAGCAAAGTTCTTCTTAGAAGTATTCGCATGAGCATGTTTCTCCAGATTGTTTCATCAATGCAAACACCGGCATCCTATTGCATCTTCCGTAATCCGTCTTTGCTGGTCTTTCTAGGCGGGAGCGCAGCCGACTTTTGGTGCGATCTGCCTCTCCTCACCTGCTGTAATATCCAGTGGGGTTACTTTACTGTCCGGCTCCCATACGTACTCAAAGCTACGGTCTTCTTCCACTTTCGAACTTAATCTCAATTCAATTGCTGGCTCAGATCCACTGTGAAGATGTAGCTCGTTCCCGAGTAATGGATCCTCTATCATGTTTGCATATGCCCTCGGATTTTCTTCGTGTTCATGAGGTTCCTCTCTTCCATGTATTTCATCTTCTTGTACTATGATCGTCATCATTTGGGGAATCTTAGCCTGAAGGTTCTCCGTGTTCACATATTTCGGAGAGGTTGAAATACCTTGCAATTGAACGTATGAATTCTGATTTCTCAATGGTGGAACCTCTCCATCATTCGTTCTAACTGGTGTCAATAGCAGGGAATCCGTCTTTGTTATGAAGCATTCGGCATTCATTTTCTCGAACGGTTTGCTCATTTCTGCGTAATGCTACAGGAGAACATGACAGAAAATGATAGAAATCTGGTCTGGAATCATCGGTCGAAAGGAATATGGGGACAACACTCACCAGGCGCTCAGAATCCAGTAGCATTTCCCCAAACGATGCGCTCAACGCAGGGAAAGTCGGTCGATCGTTTGGATCTGCTTCCCAACACCTCCTCATGATTTGATAGCTGTACGACAAGGTCGAGCGAGGAAGAAGGAATATTAAGAATAAACTTCCGATAAACATCCCGTAGAGGGTTAAAATCTGAGAACAGTGGATACGATCTCACATGCGATCATCGGCGTATTGAGGAGCCTCCATGCGATAGCCCATTTGGAGACGCTGGACGAGCGTTTCGCCGCTCAACCCAGGATACGGGGTCTTCCCTAGACTAAACATTTCCCAAAGTGTTATTCCATACGCCCAAACATCCGATTTGCTCGTGTGAACCATGTCCTGTGTGAGGGACTCCAGTGCCATCCATTTGATCGGAAATGGACCCTGGAAGATTCAGATTCAGACCATAAGTGAAAGACAGACTAATTATGGATATTACAACATACTGTTCATGGCACGTGTGGAACTCACATCCCCTTTCGCTTTGTACTGACTATTCCTGTAGACGTCTCTCGCAAGGCCAAAGTCGCAAATTTTCACGATGTTTTCTTCTGCTAGTAGAATGTTCCTTGCGGCCAGGTCCCTATGGACCACCTGTGACATGAAGCTGAAATATTATTTGTTGGCTCTGAAATTCGATACATTCGTTTCCGCTTTGCTAATATTCAACGATACTAAATATATATTTTATGAATTGCAATGGATATTAATATATCGACACATTGCCAAGAGACATTTAAAACACGTCACGATCGATGAGGAATTTTGAAAATCGATAAATGTTCTTGCCAGTTAAAGGGGGCCGCGTCTCATCTGGAACAGAGTTTAAGAAGTAGACAATGGATACAAAATGTCTATCCCTTTTTTCCTGAGGCTCACAATTTTTTATTGTTATTATTTCGAAGTGATAAGTGAGATGCTATATATGAAACTTTGTGATTGTGCTCATAATAAAGCGATCTGCGCAAAGCAATTGATTTGTGACACTAATAGCGAGAGCAGGCGAATTACGTTCTCGACAAACGACGATAATTCAGACGATTGTCATGGGAAAGGTCCACCTTTCGGGTACCCAAGTATTCCATGCCTTGAGCAATTTGGTAAGCCCAAGAGACGAGGGTGCTTGTCGTGAATTGCCTCGAGGGATTGCTTCCTTCTGAAGACTGCTGACCGGCGTTTCCAGCCGGCACAGGATTTCTTGAATCTTTCTCCCTTCCTGAGAAGAATATTCACAGCATGAAGTATTACCAGCCTTTAATGGCGAGAAGTAATAATAAGAACTACAGAAGTCTAAAAAAAATTATTATTTAAGGAGTTGCTATCCAAGCTCTTGTCAATAACTTTGCTCAAGACAAAAAGATGAACGTGAATATTCCGGCCGACGCCCAAAGTCTGACGAAAAATGAGAATTGACAAAGGGAAAAGTTCCCACCTATGAAGGAAAACCAGCTTTATTCATCCTTAACGAGCACGATAATACAATGCATGTTAGGACCGAATGAGTCACTGCTTCCAGAACGACGTTAACCTGCGATTCAGGGGTTGCTCACACTCTCCCTTGGACTCGTGAATAGGTCGCTCCGTCAAGCATTTCAATTTATATTTCCGTTTCCCATTGTGAAAATGTAACAGAGATGCAGGGTTATGAAGGGTATTAATGGCTGCAAATTTGCTCGTATTGCATAAGCGTCTGCGTTATTATATCGTTTTACTTGAAATTATTCCTTGAGAGACTTCATTTGTTCATTCTGCTTCCCCAATTAAGTTTCAGGTCGGAAGCCTTCCAGACTTTCGCGTCATTTTGATGTGAAAATGTGATTCATGGACAAATGACTAAATCCCCTTCTAAATAACGAGAGGGAAAATGGTTTCAGTTTTTTTTTTCCTTTATTGGGGAAGGAATCTCCACGATTCATGTCGAAGTTTCCTTATTTTCAGAATGAAGCTGAAGCTGTAAGCACTTCCGATTTCGTGGATTAGATTGAGGAACTGCTGTTTTCGTTCGACCGATTCCACTAATCCGAAATCTGAACTGGTTTTTAGGCTTGAGCTTACGACTCACCAGATACAATGATATAAAATGTACAATGGCTGAATTCTTTATCTAATTCGCTCGAAAAAGCAAATGACGTAAACGAATGATGCTAATTAAGGAATTTGATCATACGAGTCAGAGATCCAAGAATCCGGGAGTCATAGGCAGCAGAATCCTGGGATTCACCGTCGGTACCTACGGATCCAGTCACCTGGTGTGTAACCGCAACATATCGCAGAACCCCTTCGCTACTGAGGCGATAGGAAGTCGTTAGCTGGAAACGTCTTGGTGAAGTGGGAACGAAAAATCATGGAGAAAAAGACTCACCCTTGAGTTCTCTCTCTATCAGCTTCAAATGCAGCATTTTCATGACTAGATTCACTAGTGAGAGGTCGCTGTCTTCCAATGTTGTAATATATTTTTGCCTGAGGGTCTAACTGATCAATAAAATACGGTTGATTTGCCCTTAGATACTTCTCCAGACTTCCAAAGGGACAATATTCCACGATCACCATCAGATTCCCTAAAAATAATTGTCATTATTTGAAGTGATAGCTAATACAAACATGTTTTCGAATATTTATTAGTGCTTTTTTATCTTGGTGAGACCGGAAAAAAGAGATTTTATCCAATATTACAACTATTTTCATTGAGAATTCACCTCGTACTCCAAAGCGCCAGAGAATCATCAATACGACGCTAGGATTGAACTACTCGTTGAGTCAGAGGCAGCCGAGACCGCCTGCAAATTATATAACGTGGGTTCAGCCTGTTGCAGGCTTCCTGCTGGTTCTCACCCGGTCCCCGTAGCCTTCAGATCCGTTGAAAGGAATCCATGCCTATTGCTCTTACCGATGAAAGGTCCACAGGCCCAGAAGTGGAGAATGAAAATTCGAAAAGTTTTATTGACAGAAGAATGGCATGCGACCTATTCTAGCCTATTCCTAACATACCCATGTTATTCCTATTCTTGGTTTTGCTGGCATGGTTGGGCCTTCATGTGATCCGAATGATGCGTGCAAGTGTAATATCTGGAGATAGTTTTTGCGGTCGAGGAACTCTTAGTGTAAGGTATTATCCTGAGGAATATATGAAAATAATTAAAATAAGTGGCTTATTACTTGTAAAGCTCTTCACGTAAAAGATCCCCAGTTCTCCAAAGTTGATCATAGTAAAACCGGTAGCTCTTACTGCAAAAATGGCTGGTATGTTATTGACCAACCCTGCACAATATGACAGAGGTACCCACCACTTGCCAAATCTTTGGTACAGGCTCCAAGGAAATTCACAACATTCAAGTGCTTCCCGAGGTGACTCATTATCTTCGCCTCCATCATAAGTGCATGGTAACTCTCAAGACTGGAGTGAGGCATCCTTTTCTTGACGGCCACTGTCGTTTCAGGTTCCGGAGGACAGATTCCAACAGCCGCGGCCTTCAATACGTAACCGAATGCGCCATTACCGAGCACCTCTCCTGTTACGATGAAATCTACCATGAATATCGGCCGCTGAGAAGTTCCGCCAGATTTGGGCTCTTGGTCCTTACCCAGTTTGAGCGTCTCAGGTGGAAAGTCCCAATGCACATTAAATGGTAGAAGATGTGCCTGTTCACTAAGTCCCATTGCTGGATTCAAACTTTCCGGTTGCCCTTTTAGGAATTCCTCAGTCTCTTCCTTGGACAATGCGATGCTTAGAGCCTGCAAAGTTCATGGGAAAATAATTAGTCCAACGCGATATTGTTGAAGCCAGAGCAAATATTATTTTAAAATAATTGTGCATGACTCACTCGCTCCTTTCTGAACCGGAAGAAGGAAATGGAGCCCACCATTAGAGCCAAGACTGAAATGACTGCAGCATATATGGCTGGAAGGCCAGCCTTTCCAAGAACACCTGCTTCTGACCCGTCTGCATTGTTAAGATGAGAGGGATACTGATCTCCATGAATGACTCAAAGTGTGTGAATACCTTCAATGCAATATCACCCAGCTTGTCAACGTCACATTATGACAGAATCCGATCTGATCGTCATATACCAAGAAGTACAGCGCAATATGCAGACTTACAGCCATTTGAAGCAATGATCATTGTTATCTGATGGGTGCGGGTAATACTCTGGCGTACCTGGCATTTGCGGCTGTTCTTGCTTTGGCTGGCAACAATATTCATCAGGTCGACAGTTGTCCACTTTCGACGCAGTTATTGTCCCTGGGGTGCATAAAGACACATTTTGGAGGCGGACACACTCATAAGGACATTTCTGACACTCCAGATCCAGGTGATCAAGATGCCTTCGATCTGTACACGTTCCACGAATGCTCCTCAGGAATTTGGATTCGGAAATCAGCCAGGTCAGGCCGCAATCGCACTCGATGGGATTGTCTACAATGCGGAAACGATGACATCGAAACAATTGGACCGAACTGCACGGCGCGGACGGTTCAACTTACCTCTTATGTAGAGGACCCCATTTCCCTGCGAAAGATTTACCAAAAGAGGCTGAAATACTTCTCTGGAGAAGTTAAAGATCTTGTTTCCGTCGAGATAAATTTGCGTCTCCGAAGTGACACCTGAATAGAAAGTGGGTAATGATATGATCGCCATATGAAAGCTTGTGTGGTATCTTCCATCAAAGGATACATGAAACTAAGAAAAAATATGTACTGTGGTTGTACATTCATTAACAAGTTTTAATCTACTGCTAATTGTAATTAAATGAAGTCAAGAAATGTGCATCCATCTCCTCAACTCCTCGATTAGAAAAATTAGTTTTCAACATGTGTTGTAATAGAACTAAATGATCATCGGTAACGAGACAGGAAAATGAATGGAATTCTTCTTACCAACTCCCAACAGTGGAACTTTCCCCCTTTCAGTTAATAGATACATGACTGACGCGGGTGCCCCAAATCTTAAAATGTTTCATATATAGCGGAAAATCATACGCAGGTTTATTTTTCAGACTCTGAGATACGTAATTGATTCAGAGAAGAAATTGCAGGTAGTAGTGATGATCACGCGGATTTTGAATTTGAGGCAATATCAATTACCCACAGTAGCAGCGAAAAAAAAAACAAGTGCTCATGATTTTTATACATCTTCCAACTAGATTCAGAATCAAATATCCGATCAATTTCCAATAGGTCAAAAACATGTTCTTATAATCGCAACTTCCCTTGGAATGGTTCTCGGATTTCATGCATCCGCTTGTGTTTTACGTCCCAGAACTGAAGTAAACGTAACCCAATCCCATTAAATAAAAATGGCGAAGGATTTTAAAGTAATTATGCTTCCTGAGTTATACCTCAAAAACTGAGCTCGGGGAAACGCACAAGATGCCTCATCTAATGGTAGGAAGGAGATAGGAAATCCTACCTGTGATGGCATTCGGCTCTAGGCTTTCGATATTGTTCTCGCCGAGTCCAACGGTGTTTAAAGACGTGCTGTGGAATTGAAACATTCCCGTGAAAAGTGTTGGCCCAAGATCGGACCTAGGACACCAAAAAAAATCCAGCTTCGTCATGAGGACGTCGTGAGGTCTCCCCTTGAGGTTTACCCCTAAGTGTCGATAAGGTTTGTCGCATTTCTAAGAGTATTTTGTTATATGAACAAAGGTTTCGTCATAATGTAAAGTCAGAGCAAATAGTAAACTTTTGGTATAATTCTGTTTGTTGCTAATCTTACCGATTCAATAAATCTAAGCAAAATTTTAATATGTCCACCATTTAATGAATGAAGGTATGTCGGAAAATCAACATCATTTATACGAGACCAAACGTACGCCAAACTACAGTACACAGTCATGCAATACTATGTTTTTATTTGCTCTTCACATGAATATCCTTGATATCATATTAATTTCGTTAGTTACTGCAGGTGAGACATTTACATGGTCACGCAAGCTATACTTGTAGTAAATACCGAACGGGAGTCTGAGAGAGAGGAGCTAAATAAATGAATCATGAATACTCACCTGGCACTATAAAATATGCCTGACTCACCTATGTCAAAATATGTCAAATTAGGAGTCATCCAGCCATTCTCTTCGACATACACGATATTATTGTATGGGAGGTACAACACTTTGAGGCTGTTGCTCTGAAGTGCGGGGATGAAGATCAGGGAATTGCCCCACAGGTGGAGTGTTGAGAGGAGTGGCAGTTCAGGAAGGATCTCAAACGGGAACTCCCTCAGGCGACTGTCCCGAATTTCCAAAGCTACAAGTCGGTTTTTTGATGGCAGGATGGCAGATGGATGGACGGTTTCGATGGCGGTGTTCCTCATTTTTATGGATTGGAAAGATGCGTTCCCTAGGACCCCTTCTGAGAATTCCTTCACGTCCGTGTTATCTTGCAGCCTGAATTCCCTGCACGGAAAAGAGTTTACGAATAACGTAGTTCCAGCCTTTGCGATTATAAAAAAAAAACTTTAAATATTTCATATCGTGGACGCAAAAAACGAATCAGTATTCATAATCGATGACTCAGTTTTTTCAAGACTGATTTGGGAATAAGTTGATGGAAGATACCCTACCCATTCCTCTACTTGTCCTGCGATGTTAAACTTCAGCTGTTGCATCGAACTCAAGGGGAAATATAGATGTGTACCGTAGAGACTGCAACATAAGGTGAAATTTAGTTAAATCTCGATCTCATGCAAAGCGTTAAGTCAAGGAATCTGTAATTATCATGCAGCAGAACTGCATCGTTCCTGTTGGTTTCTCTGACTGAAGTTCTAAGATTTGCGTTCAATAGAATGAGTATACGGCAAGGTGCTTGTGAAACATATTTTGAAAATGAGGAGGAGCACTTTCCATAGGAGATTGGTAGGCCAAGTGGCTCTCTTAAAAGCCAGATAGATCTCATCACTCGTCCGAGCCTTCGAACAATCCACGTCTGGTTCTTGAAACCCGACGCCGGGATCGTGACTGAAGCAGGTGCAAGGGAGGATCTCATCCGCTTTGGGGCAATGTTCTCGTCCTGTTACCACAGGCACCAGGAAGGTGAAGGAGAAGCCGAAGAGTGTGAATGCTTCCATCGTCGTCAGTTTTTAAGTGTCCTTGGCTATGGGAATAGCGGTTTGGAGATCACCTAAAGAATATGGATGGGAATTCCTAATTTCCCTCACATCTTCCTCGCCATTCCTATCATACTATATACTACCTAAATTTTAAAAAGTTTGAAAAGTTATTTGTTGAACAAAATAGAATGTCGTAGATATTATAAGAAAAAAAATTAATATAACATTTTTTTATCAAGAAAATCGACAAAAATAGTACGAGTCCCGGCGGACTAAAGGCCGAACCAACATATCAGTTTCAAAATCTTATTCGCGTTCAAGCTGAAGAAAGATTTGCAATTTAAGACAATAAAATGAAAAAAACCTCTACCCGAATTTTGTGAAGCTCCTATCGGAAAAATCAGATTAGGCAAGGCGAATCACTCGTCTGGATGGAATCTCACACGAACCGTCGTCTCATGCGTCTCACACACCCGCATCAAACCAGGTATATGTAGGCACTATCGATTTCTATCTCCTGCTTGGTTTCTCCTTGCTACTATCCAAAACGAGGCCAGCATGAAAGCCATGCAATATCACGACACACTGGGAGACTGAGTAGGTTATCATCTTGCATGAAGGACGCTCATAAGCCGACTGCGGGCGGTGTCTCTTTCGGCTCGACGCGTTTCTGTCTGTAATCGATTCCCTTAAAGGGGAATGATTTGCGATTCCCTCGGGTTTTCCCCATGATTAATGAGGGTTGGAGGATGGAAGAGGCCAGGTGGTACTCAGTGATAATCGCCCCAATCAGTCTCCCCCCTCCGTCTCTCGGAAAACATCTCGTATTGCACGCACTCCTTCCTTTTCCTGAAATCTTGAAATCCTGAACGACACAGCCTTTGAGACAAAACTACACCGCCCTATTTTTATGATTTGGTGTCCTTCCAAGAAAGGGAATGAGACACGGTCATAGGGGATGTGTGGGACAGAAGCCAAAGAGGGCCAGACTGAATTGCCATTTTAGAAAAAAGGGAGTGCTACCTCCAGTTTCACTCTCTTCCTGGATATTTTGCCTCTTTTCTTTTTACTCTGGAAGCAAGAGGAGATCAATATTAGAATAAATGCCCTTTTCTCATTCTCATCAGAGAAAGAGAGTGAAATTTCATCACTCAATCACTCAAGGGCGTGGAATTAGAGTTAGCGTTTATGAGTATGGGGGTCGAAATCCGTGAAGGCGAGCCCCTTCCTTTCATATTTCCACCGCCCGGGATTTTTGTTGGAAAGATTCGGATGAGGGCACCAGAGGAGAGTGGAATTACGAAAGCAATAATCATGAGGGGATTAGGAAATGTTTTCCGTACGAACGAGTATCTGGGCAACTATATAAATCACATGCGGGACATGCTGATTGAGGCCATTATTCTTCCGTGAAAGAAGGATGAAAGCCTCTAGCATTGAAGGGTATGCAAACCTTGATTTTGAGTAATATGAGAATAATTGATACTTCTAATAAAGAGACAGTGCTCATCACTGTTGACCCCTGACATCAGATTGGAAATGATAGCAACGCCGACGAAAACCATACATTTGGGCTGTACCGATGCATCGGCTACAACTGGTAACGACCGTCGGTATGGCGGCATCGGCCATTCGCATCGATGGTATTCGACTTAATGTTCGATTATTTCTATAGTTGGCATCGTTGGCTTCATTACCTGTCTCTAAGGTCCACACCCCCCCTCCCCAATAACAGAAGAGATGATGAAAGACAGAGATCCGCGCACCAATGGAAGGAAGAAACGACTGAAGGGAAATCTCCACCCGGTCGCGACGAATACTGATTGAATCTACCCCCCCCCCCTCCCCCTCCGTGCATAGATTCAGTATAAATCGTTCGCGTGTTGCCCCATTCCACCTACACCCATGATACCCAGACCAATTCCTGAATACACAGTTCCAATCTGCCTATGCATCACAGTTCCGAACTGCCTACAAGGCAAAAATTATTTGTCCCATTTTACCTACTCAAGGTCAAATTGATGTGGGCTTCGCTCATTCAACATACAAGCCACTCCTGGCCCATTGTTCCGAAACATGGGGAGGAAGAAGCATGGGGAAAAAAATAACCGAGTAGGCATAATGGCACGCTCCAAGATGGTGTATTCCCACTGTTCCTACAGGTAGCCCCCAAGAAGAAAACTTGCTTCCGATTAAAATAATATATATATATATATAAGCTTCTCTCATATATCTCATACGTGCAGGGCCTTCGTAGGATCATGGAAAGCGTGACGTTCGTCCCGGGTCCGCGTGGCGGTCAGCTTTTATACTACAAAGGATTCACATTCCGCATTAATAGGAAGGGTGAAAGTAATAGTTATTGGAGATGTTCTGAAGGCTCATTGAATTGTCCAGTGACTTGTATCACTGGAAGAGAAACAAATGCGGAGATGGTTTTCTCAGTCTCTGGGACGCACCAACATCCGGAACCGACGCTACCGGTGAAAATGTCAACAGTGAAAGAAAGTCTCAAGAGGAAAGCCAAGTCTTCCTGCAGTTCAATTCCCTGCATTTACAGGTGGTTCGATTTTCTTGTGAATAGGATGATGCATTCTGGGTATTTTGTGCTTTATTTTGGAGATTCTCAGCTAGATTTATGCTTAGAATTAGAAAGTCGAGTCTGATACATTGGTTAATAATATTGCCGCCGTCATCTAATCAAGTTTAAATATAAATGCTACTTCAGAGTTGACTCCAGATATCTCATGGCATTTGTCTTTATTCCCAGAGAGGAAGCAGCAGGGATGACAAACGACCCCGACGCTATGCCAGCGTTCTCCACAGTCAAGTCGACCCTTTATTGACATCGCAAAGCCGGTCTCCCGAAAATGCCGAGAAATCGCGCCACTTTGCAACTGGGCGAGCAGTGGACCAAGACTCTGGATGGGTGGCGCTTCCTCCTGAAGGATGATGGAACCATTGACAGGATCTTGTTATTTGGAACGTCCGAAAACCTTGCCAAGTTTGCTTCAGCTACCTTAATTTACATGGATAGGACGCATGGAATTGGATCGCTCATATTTCCTCAACTCTATGTTCTTCATACCGAGGCAAGCAACGCTACCAACAGTAATTAGAGGTGATACATTTTGAAATAATTTCAAACTTCCCAGAATAAATAACATTTAATGCAAAATTAATCGATAAATATCCCCACAAAGTAGTATTAGGAGTAAAGGAGTAACACAAGTTGTCAAGTGATATTTCCTTTTCTTCGGTAAGGAATTCTGAACTTAGTAATAGCTCCTGATAGTTGTTGGCAGTGTGCACTTCACCAAATGTACTTTATTTTTACTGTGTTGCAGAGCTGCTTAAATAAATTTCCTGATTTATGATTTAATTCCCGTGTTCAGTTGAGTTCTTCAAGGCACTTCCCTCTGGTATTTGCATTCCTCCNGAGTTGCGCGGCACCATTTCGTCCAGGTTGTGACGTGAGCGGCTTGTTCTGCGAAAATCGCCTTAGCGGTTTTTATAAGTGCTGATTATTAGGACCGTGACAAGCGCTGCATGCTGAGGGAACACCAATCGTAAATGATTCAACTCGTAATTGAACTCAATTAACTTTTTTTCCCTGAAAGGAGTATACTACCTATATGTGCGACATGAAATCCGGAACTCGACAGAGGAGTCGAGTCCATTGATATCCATTTGACTAGGATATCACGAGATTTTGCGGGAAGAAAAATTCTTTTGAACCGGAATTCCTTCTTCTGTACATTATTCTTATTTCCGAATATTTTCTGAATATTTGCATGCTTCAACGGAGCGTGAAAAGAAGGCAAGCATGCGCGTATCTTCAAGAAGAGCATGTAAAAAATTTAAATTCGACCAACTAGCATTCTTCCTTGAGTCCTGAACGTAGCAGATCAGTTACACAGCATCCTAGGCCGCAAACTGCCTTTGAAGGTTTTCTCGGACATAAATTCATTTTAAAACATTAGATTTGGATTTCCACAAGCGGATACAATTACAAAGATATCGTATCCGCGCAGACCTCTAATGATGAAGAGGCCAAGAACGACTTCGAAGCCTTTTTTCTTCTTGGAAGAGCAGTGAAGATTCACATGCAATACGTAGCGTAGCGCAAGATTACTCAACTCCTAAACCGAAAGTTGCAAGTTCGAATCCTTAGGAAAAATGGGACCTTCGCATTCAGGTGAATGCGTGGAATAGGCGGATTGGGATGTGTCCGTCTTCGGAACATTGGGACTGCTACGAATCATAGGTGGAGTGGGTTAAAAGCATTCGGCGGATTGGGACACGGTGTCGTTGCCAGGTTAGGTACTATGGGATTAGGCAAATTGGGACACGCCGTTGTTCGGAATATTGGATCACGTCTGAGCCATAGGTAGAGTGGGAGTAGGTATAAAGGGGCAGAATCAGATAGTTCGGAACAATCGATCCATTGATGTTTTCAAACAAAATTGAAAAAATTGAACAATATTTATTAGGTATTTTAAAATTAAATATTTGATACCATAGTTCGTCACTCTTTGTCTACATGTCACCATCGGCAGCGGTACCGGCACCGACCGATGAGATCATCGTCGACCTTAGATCCATTCACCAAATGTGGCTATCGGATGAGCCCTAGATGGCACTGGAGCCAAGTTGGTAATTCACGAACTTCCGAAGGTTACATCAAAATCAAGTGTGTTAACCATATTTGGCTTATAATTCGGTCTATTTGACACACCGAGCGGAACCCATGGACGTATTTACCGCACTGGGGAAGACCTATGCAATAACACCGGCAATAATTTCATTGGACACGATTGTGCATAACGTGGGGCGCTGGGAGTAATCCTTTTCTACTTTCGATATTAAATATCCCAATAGACGGGAATATTTATTTAAAGCATGGAATTGCCTGCGTGTCACTCAGAAAGCAAATTTCGCATCTGAATGTGGAAAACGTGAATCCTTTTCTTCACCGTTACCATATTACTATTACCGTTACTATAAATTATTGCATTGCCCAATGTATACGCCTCTTGAGAACACTTCACCTTTGTAGGACAAGACTCTCCTCTGCAAATACGTGGGAAATACAAATACGTTCGTGGGAAATTTTCACGTTTCAGGAAGAGTTTTCATACTTTCCATGACATTCGGAGTTGAGCGGCTTGGACTTTTTTGTGTGTGTAGATATATTGAAACATAATACACTTCACAAGTTTTCCCATGGTGTGTCATGTGGATAGATTTCGATCCAGTAATGTCCATGGAACTTTTGAAAGAAATGAGACCTCATGTCAGCTTCTTGTTCACATTGCGATAAAGATTCCGTACGTACGAGATGAATACGTAAATGGACATCATATTGGCATTTACCCATAAGAGCCAGTCTTATTTCTAAAATGAATGGCAGTTATTGATGAAGAGATGCCTCAAGTCAGTTCATCTGCTTCATTTGAAAAGATTTGTCCAGACCCATCAAGGAGGATGTGATCTTCAAATCCCGAGAGTGCCGCTGATACAGCTTTCCGGACTCCTCCCAATACGTCAGGTAGGGGATGAGAACCAGGATCAGGATCATCAGCTTTACCTGGTGCCCATGGTGCATCGTCGGAATCGACGCTGCGGAACCGCGGTGCAGTGCGGTTGGGCGATCATGGTGCACATGTCCACTACTCTTGCTCAAATGCGAACACATCTTTTGCCCAACAGATGAGGTTTCCGCTTTCCGAATTTAACTGCGGCTATCAACATAGGCAGAAAAGTCTTGCTCTGTCTAACCGCAAATCGTGAACCTTTACTTGCGATGTGAGGAAGAGTAATGCTCTTCCCATTAGATGAAATTGTATGAATGTAGAAAACTAGCATTAATTTTCCACTGTCCAGTTTCCAAAATATCAAGAAGATACTTAGTCCAGGATTGAAAGGACTGATTGGCAGTATCGCTTAGTTATTCTAAGTAATGAGCGGAGAAATAACAGATCGCAGAGAAAGAGTGTCAGGTCACTCGGAAGATCAGTAGGTCGGAGCCTATGGTGATACATTTCTCCACCTTGTACGTTCAATCCATGGGATGAACCTAACCGGGGAGAAACGAAAAGATTACAATTCGCAGGATGATGAATGAGGAGAAGGGAGGAAATGTAAATGTAAATGTTTCGGACTGGAATAATACCGATCTCACCTATTCACTCTAGTGAAGACTCCATACTGTCCGGGGCGCCTCATGGAGCAAGACTCTTTGTTAAAAAAGTGGCTCACTATCCCTTCCACCATCCAATAGCCGTCTTGCCCGCTTTGGGAAGGGAACACCAATGGACTCCCTGAGTCCCCGGGGCACACTGATTTGTAATCTGTACAGCAATTACAATATTCCCTATTTATACGGGCTTCCAACTAGGGAATTGATCGGGGGAAAGTCTGTGGCAAATAATAGAGGAATAAACAATAATTCGGCTCCTCCAAAAATTTCCTGCAGCAATACTTCATATTTATGGGTACATCTTGGGAGTACTGCATCCAAAGAGAAATTAGGTTTGTACCTAATATGTGTCATGATATGCGAAATTATAGATCCGAAAAATCTCTTCAGGATTTCGGATCACTTTCAATTCAATGTGTAACCCCAATTGCTCCTATGATGGATTAGATGCAAAACATCGGCATTTGGGAACCAGCTTAGCACAAAAAAAATCACTATTATTATTGCTGAAGTTTCAGCTGAGGCGAATAAAATAATATCGATCGCATCAGTAAAAAAAAATTGCTACAACGGATTCGGAAAGGTGGCTCTCACAAGGCTCTCGAGGTCGTACCTTCAAGGGGAGTGTCCTTATCATGACCAGCACAGAACATATTGGAGTTGAGAGTATCCGCAATGATGGGTATTCCTTCGATACGAATAGTGTCCCGTCGACATTCCTTATTGGATAGGACTGGGATTTGTGCCTTCGTTAGGACATCCACTTGATGATTCGACACGTCTTGTCCCCAGCCGGCCACCTGCATCATCGAATCGCAGAAAAATGCATTCAACGAAAACTCTAACTGTATGTATGTACAGTCCTTTAGGTAATATGACAAGCTAGTTCTCACCCATCCAGTCTTTCCACTCTCAAGATTGAGGTCAGAATCTTTTTTCGGGAGACATATCAACTGAATTCGCGGAGTCAGCTCCAGAGGCTCGGTCAGCTTCATCAGGGCAATATCAGAGTCGAAGTTTCGCGCGTTGAACTCATCATGCAGGAATATCTCTGACACCTGTGAAGAGATTCCAACGTAATCCGTCATGGTGCAATGCTACAACGTATGCACGATAATTTTTTGCTAAACGAACTTGTCTCTTTTGCACGTATTCATCGTCCATACTGTTCGATCGATTATATTTCCCAAGGTACACCAATAACTCTTTTCGGTCCCGGGCTCTCTCGGAACCGGCGATGACGACACAATGAGCTGCAGTCAGCACCCACTCCTCTTCAATGAGAGCCCCTCCACAAATGACGTCCCCCACTTTGACGTCGTAAAGGGCTGCCTGCCATGGCCACTCTCCGATGGAGGATGGCTTTCCACCGCTTGACAACGACACTTGCAGCACCTGCCTCCCGCACTCTGAGTGTGAGATAACGAATCCTCCACTTTCAGAATGGGCCAGGTATGAACGAAATATTTTGATAGAAACAGACCCGGTTCACAGAACGGCTGATTTCCACTCCATTGTCCTTTCTCGGTACAAGTCCGAATCGGTGGTCCTTCCAGCTTATAAAATCGATCGCATGAATATCGTACTTCGCTTCCAATCGTGTATCTTCCGTTTTTTACACACTTAGAGCTGTTGCTATCACGGAGTTCTTCAAGTGGCATGCCACATGATACCTTGAAAAATCCATGATTAATGTCAAGTAGTCTTCCACACCCGCTCTCATCGCCTGTTGGAAAACAACAAGAACTCTTTCAACATACAGTACCGTATATCATTTCCCCTAAAAACGAAGACAAAGTTATTGACTGAACGCTTAGTTGAATTGTCTTTGGAATCGAATAAGCTTGGTTTTCACTCTGCCTGAAGATCATACCCGATGAAGAGTCATACAGAGAGGTTTATTTCATCCATTTCGTGGGATCAATCGGACAGCATAGTTATCGTTCATTACTCCATCATCTTATCTGTATAATTATTAGATATACAGTCAAGGCACCACCTGCGGCCTATTTTGCGAAGCCTTCAAGAATAAGGGTTTAGAAGTCCTCCAGTTTGCAATTAATAGCTCATATTTATTAATACTTGTAAATTCGGTCTCTGAAAATCTTGCAACAAAATCTGGTATAAACGCTTGTACCGTACTGTGGCGGTAGTCACATGTTCAAAAAGAAAATGACAGTAACGGAGACCCCATTATTCTTTCCCTTTTTCGGTAAAGGAGTCAATCCATCTCACATCAGTCAGAGGCCGGGAATGACCCGCTCCGATATTGACGAAAAATTGGGGTCCCACAAATTAAAAATAATAATCTCGCACAGTTGTAATTACAAGTGGAATCCTAATTCTTCGAGAAACATGAACTTAGTATATAAAGACAAATGTAGCTAGTACCACTTGTAAGCTTTGAGAAACAGGTCATAGCTGACGAATGTCACGATGCCTGATAAAATCATTCCTGATCATCCCGTGCTGGAAGGAAAATACCGTGCAACGCGCAGGCTAAGAGGCCACCTCGAAGCAATAACGATAATTGTTATCGGATGGGTACGGTTCATCCTTGGTCTTACCTGGCAGCGGCGGACTTTCACTGGGCGCACGAATCCGACAACAGACTTCATTCTTTAAAGGACAGGGGAGGGGTAAGACTGCGCCCTGATCGCAAAATGTCTTATTTGCGGCATTTAAACACGAAAAACCCAAATCGACAGGACACGAAGACATCGCTGCAGTCGACGTCGCAATAGTCGTGGGAATGCTTGGCTGGCAACAAAATTCTCCCGGTTTACAACTGTCCGCGTTCGACGTCGTCACTGTTCCCGGCGTGCAGAGAGGCACTTGTTGCAGGCTCACACACTCGTAAGGACAAGCCAGACAATCCAGGTTCAGCTTATTTAAGTCAGTTCCATCTTCACAGTTTCCACGGACGCTTCTCAGGAAATTCGAATCGGAAATCAACCAGGCCAAGCCGCAATCACAGTCAATGGGATTTTCTATAATCCGGGATAGAAGGAAAATGCCATCAAACCGAACAGGTTGAACAGGTTAAACGGACAGTACAACTCACCTCTAACACTGAGGAATCCCTTTCCCTTCGAAAGAACTTCCAGAAGTGGTCTAAAGACTTCCTCGGATAATTCAGATATCTTGTTTCCATCTAGAAACACTTCCGTGTCCGACGCGACCCCTGAAATAAATGTGAATCACGAAATGAAGTCCACCTGAAACTTTTCCAGTCATACTTTTTAAAAAAGAAATAGCATAATTCCTGATGAAAATAGATATGATGACAACCAATGCTCTCTCATTGCTATTGTACAGGGTGTTTCTCAAAAACGTTTACCATTTCAGTTGAAGTGAATCCTTTAATATTATGAATATTCACTTCAAACAAAAACTAAATGATAGAAGAACTCCTAAATTACCTTCTTCTTACAGATAATCTATCATGGCTGTGCAGTTTACGGGTGAGGTGAGGTGAGGTGGGATATACAGGTTGTCCCATAGGTTACAGGTAGTTCCAAAATATAATTCCAAATGATATTCTATCATTCAGTTCATGTTACTTATTTTTTGTGCAACTGTTCAGTAGTCTTGATTTTTAAAACGGTAAAATGACTTATGGGACACCCTGTACATTGGAGAATAAAGAGAAAGATGATAGTCGGACGGTGCATGCGGAACGTTTTGGCAGGACATGGAGATCTAGGGTTTTATTAATCCCCCTCATTTATTAATTATTATTTATTAAGTTTTATTAATTCCCCTTATCCCCCTTTGATTAATTCTAGGGTTTTATTTATTCCCCTACTTGCTACGACACGGATACAATCAGAGTTGGAGGCGCAGTCACTGCTCTGCCTCTAATGGGGGTCGTGATCTCGTACTTGTTTCTCTTTTCGAACCTGGGATACCCTGCCGCGCATTTTTTTTGGGGGGGGATGTTACAGGGTTTTTCAAAAAAACGTTTACCATTTCAATAGGCCGTGAATCCTTTAATATTATTAATATTCGCTTTAAACAAAAACTAAATGATAGAAGAACTCCTAAACTATCATTTTCTTACCATGGTTGTGCAGTTTATGGATGAACAGCGAATTTCCATTGTTGAACGCTTTTTGGAAACCAAATCACCAAAAGCTACCCAAATTTCATTTCATAGAGGGTTTACAAGAAAAACACCGCTCATCTCCATCACTCAACGTCTGTTACAACTGGAGTTTGTATGGGAATAATTTCCGGTCGTTTTCCAGAATTCGCCAAACTGATGTTGAAGATAAATATGTCTCTGCAGAACGATGATGAAACTGATTTCTTTGCACTCATCATTATTGCGTTTCTCATATCTTCAACAGCAATGTTTTTTCTAGCCGTTCGCTTTCTCCCACTATTTTCAGGACTTTTGTTCTTAATTGTCCCGATGCCGTGAAATTTATTCTCTAATTTCGTGATAGTGGGTTTTGATGGTGGGTTTTTGCCTGAAAACCTCTGAAATGAAAGTTGGGTAGCTTTTGGTGATTTGGTTTCCAAAAAGCGTTCAACAATGGAAATTCGCTGTTCATCCATAAACTGCACAACCATGGTAAGAAAATGATAGTTTAGGAGTTCTTCTATCATTTAGTTTTTGTTTAAAGCGAATATTAATAATATTAAAGGATTCACGGCCTATTGAAATGGTAAACGTTTTTTTGAAAAACCCTGTAACATCCCCCCCCAAAAAAAATGCGCGGCAGGGTATCCCAGGTTCGAAAAGAGAAACAAGTACGAGATCACGACCCCCATTAGAGGCAGAGCAGTGACTGCGCCTCCAACTCTGATTGTATCCGTGTCGTAGCAAGTAGGGGAATAAATAAAACCCTAGAATTAATCAAAGGGGGATAAGGGGAATTAATAAAACTTAATAAATAATAATTAATAAATGAGGGGGATTAATAAAACCCTAGATCTCCATGTCCTGCCAAAACGTTCCGCATGCACCGTCCGACTATCATCTTTCTCTTTATTCTCCAATGTACAGGGTGTCCCATAAGTCATTTTACCGTTTTAAAAATCAAGACTACTGAACAGTTGCACAAAAAATAAGTAACATGAACTGAATGATAGAATATCATTTGGAATTATATTTTGGAACTACCTGTAACCTATGGGACAACCTGTATATCCCACCTCACCTCACAATCAAGACTACTGAACAGTTGCACAAAAAATAAGTAACATGAACTGAATGATAGAATATCATTGGGAATTATATTTTGGAACTACCTGTAACCTATGGGACAACCTGTATATCCCACCTCACCTCACTCTACCCTTTTGTATAAATGCATATCTTGTAAATAAAGATAATTGATACTTCTAAAAAAAATTGGGAAAACAGGACCATTAGTACCGAGATTGGAATTAGCAGCAGACATAAAATTCCCACACAGTAGCACGAAGAAACCTGAAGAGGCGAATTGCTTTTCTTCCTCTCTCAGGTTAATTGAGGACCGAAATACCAAACCATATTCAAATATGCAAATATTTATTATCGTTAACTTATTTTTCCTCTGCGCAATCTCAGTTTTTCAGGCATCCGCTTCTCTAGTACACCACAAAACCAAAATTAACGTCACCTATCCCATGAGAGAAGCACGGCGAAATAGATTCGAAATAGACACATGCAGAGTTACATATCAACCTCGACTTTAGGAAGTCGCAGACGCAGTTTGTTTCGTGAAATATTTCAGGTAGAAATTCGTACCCGTGATGGCGCCTGGCTCCAGTCTTCCTACGTAGTTCTCACCGAGTCCAACCGTCTTTAAAGTCTTGCTGTGGAATTGAAACATTCCGGCTGAAAGCGAGGGGCCAAGATTGGATCTAGGACACCAAAGGAGCTCCAGCTTTTTCATGCCCTTCAGCACTCCGGAGGGAAACTTCATGGAGGGATTCACAGCTATTTCAAACAGTGCAAATATGCTCATGAAACGAGACTATACTGTCCACAGAAGTCGGAGATTCAATTATAATTCTGAACATATGTTCAGAATTATAATTTATCGTCTTCTGACGACTTCTATTTATCATTTACATTGACGACATATCACAATAAATCCTGCATGAAAGTTGCAAGATATATCCATCATTCGTTGGAACTGGACATTTCCAAAATCAGAATCCATTGCTACAATTGCTTCAATAATAGCAACGCAAAATTTATTTACTAACCGATGTCAAATGTCCTCAAATTAGGAGTATTCCACCCATTCTCCTCCACCTTCACGATGTTATTGAATGGGAGGTATAGTACCCTGAGACTGTTGCTCTGAAGAGCGGGGATGGAGGTCAAAGTATTGTTCCAAAGGTGGAGTGTAGATAGAGATAACAATTCAGAAAGAATCTCGAATGGAAACTCCCTCAGGCGGCTGTGCTGAATTTCCAGCTCTATAAGTCGATTTTTCGATGGCAGAATGGCAGATGGATGGACTGTTTCGATAGCGGTGTTCTTCACTCGAATGTATTGGAAGGAGACATTCCCTACGACTCCTTCAGGGAGTTCCTTCACCATCACGTTATGCTGAAGTCTGAATTCCCTGCACGGAGGAAGTTGAGGAATGATGCAGTCACAGCACCATCAATAAACCACAAGAAACTTCAAATCTTGGACGCAGAAAACAAAACAGTTTTCATAATCGAATGCAAAGTTTTTTGCATACATACGGAATAAATCGAAATGACGATCATCTATGAAAATTGTTGGTCAACGCCATACCCAACTTGTCCTGCCAGATTTTACTTTACCTGCTGCATCGATTGTAAAAGTTAAATAGGGATTCATACTTTTAAGGTCTTTAGTAAAGAGTGAAATTGAGTCAACTCCTAATCTATCTCCTTACCTAATGAGAGACTCCCATATTATCATACAGGAAAACTGCTTCCCTCTTGTCCGTTTCCCTGGCACATGTTGCGCCTTTCGGCAGCTGAGGATGCTGCAAGGAGCTAGTGAAACAAATCCTGGAAATGGAAAGAAGACTCACCGTAAGACAGTGGCTGGCCAGGAGGCTCTCTTGAAGGCGGAAGAGATCTCATCGCTCGTCCGAGCCTTCGAACAGTCCACGTCTGTTTCGTCAAACCCGAGGCCGTTTTCTTGGCTGAAGCAAGCGCAAGGGAGGATTTCGTCAACTTTTGGGCAATTTTCTTGTCCCGTTACCATTGGCAGGAAGGTGAACGAGAGGTAGAGCCATATGAGTGTTTCCATCAGCTTGGACTTCTGTGTGATCTAGTCGACAGAATTATCGTTGTGAGGATCATCTGAATAATATGGATGGGAAGTACACAGCAAAGCCGAAACGTACAGTGAGGTACATATTTTTCACGTTATGATGTCCATATGGTACGTTATGTTTTGTGTATTCGGCTGCAACTATTTTCTCAGGATTAAGTTTTTTTTTTTTTAAGGACGTGGACACTCGTATCCCTCCTCCCCCACCTTCACCCTACGCCAAAATGCACCATTAACCTTTGTGCATAAAATTGCGAAAGACAAACATTCTCCCGAAAGTGTGGCGCGATAATCGAGGATTAACTGCAGTTTGGCTTCAGCTCAATGCGCTTTCCGAGGTGATGTCATCCTTTCCTAAGTGCTGGTGGCGGGCGCTACGCCCTTGGTTTTGGTTTCTTGGTAGTAATGGATATTTAGATAAATATTTATGACCGTCGATGCTGCATCATAAGAGCTCGAAGAAGTAGTCTCTCTCGGCGAGATGCACGATTCTACTTGTAAAACCGTGGACTGGTTTCTCGACTCCTCATCGTGTCCATGTCCCTCTCCATGTCATGAAAGAAAATGTGAAGACTTTCATCTCACCTCTTTGAGCGCGTCTTCGAAGCGAGAAGCTTCATTCGTTTACTATTATTCATCATTATTCGCGGTCTTAAAATTACAATTATGAGTGCCAAATGGTATCCCAAACGGAGAAAGACGAAACATTATAGAAGTAACACGCTCCAAACTAGCTTAATATAACAGTATACCGTCGTGATAAGATTTTCGTTGAAATGAGCTATCGTTTGCATTTCCCTCCGGCAGAAGAGAGACCTGATTGGAGTCCATGGCTTTTCTAAATAATTTCCATAGATTGAAAAGGAAATCATGAATGCGCCGAGGATTCCCATTCACAAACATTTCGATCGCCAGTTACTGCTTGGCACATTTTTTCTCATCCTACATTCCGACATCAATCGCTAACAAATTACTCCGCGAAGTGTAATTGTTACTCACGGACATCAACCTGACATGTTGAGAAGTACGCATGCCAATACGAACCTCCACCGATCGCCCATCAGCTTATCCCGTTCGACCACAATCTCTTCCATGTATTCGTGGCTAGATGAGGAAAGAGACAAGGGACAGGGAGCGAGAGGAAGGGGGGGGGGGGGGGGGGGGAGGGGGGGGGGGGGGGGGGGGGGGGGGGGGGGGGGGGGGGCACAGGNTATGTCGACAAATACTGTTATCATCCATTGGTCATTGCAGAAACCGTGAAAGGATCCACTTCGGAATTCCTGATTTCGACTTCATGCGGATGCCCTTCCCCAAGTGACAAGGCTGAACGACCTTGGGCGATGGATCAGCAGGGGCAGACACTCTTCCGTCACCTGGCCTTCATCGCTGCTGTTTTCGCATCTGGATCGTGATGCAATTGCGCAGTGTTACTCTCAACTGCGCAGTTGAGAGCACTATTACTCTCAGTGTGACACTCAAACGTCTTGGTGTACTCCCGATATGGACAATTATTATCGTAATACTGACATGTTCCCATTGAGTCCAGATACTATGAAATATATCATTATTGCCTTATTGCTTTCCTAAGGATAAGAGTTATCGGAAGGAAATGAGAATCCATCGGAGTGTTTAATTTTTTAATATTTCGGAATTTCTAGAGCAAAATGATAAGGCAGACGACCAGTGTAGAGGGACTCACGCTTCATCCATCACGCACCTCACAATAAGGCACCTAACGCAGACGTATCGATTCACAATCCACTTCTCCCACTTCTTCAGTTATATTTAACGCTCGTGGAAGCCAAAACAAGACGGACACGGGAAGCAGGAAGCAGCTTGCTCTCGAAGACACGGAGACACGCGGTAGCAACACGTAGAAAGCGTCGATACAAAAGATGCACAGTGCTTTGAAGCGGGGCCTGCCGTCATTCCATATGGTCGAGCAGAGACGACATTCAACCGGCGAGTTTCCCTTTCTCTGACGCCTCTCGAGCGAAATCTCCCATTTCGCTCGTTTTCTTCCCTTGCCTGGGGCTTATTTTTATCTTTCTTACGTTCGACCTTGTCACTTGGGGAAGGGCATCCGCATGAAGTCGAAATCAGGAATTCCGAAGTGGATCCTTTCACGGTTTCTGCAATGACCAATGGATGATAACAGTATTTGTCGACATAGTTCCCCACTTTCTCGCCCCACGGTATCGAGATTCCGTGGGGAAGGGCACGGATCGGGATGCTTCCTTCCATCGATACCTTGTGATCATCGATGCCGAAACCATCATTGTGACTCGAAGTTCTGGGTTTCCCGGCAATGCCCGGTATCGAAAATTACACACGATCGGTTGGAAGACGAGTCGATGGATTGCAACGATCGAACTGGAAATCTTACAATAAGTATATGTCACATGAGGGGGGGAGAGTCGGATAAGCGAAACGGGTCTCACTTACGGCCGGCGGGCGAGTTCTTTCCGATATCCAGGAGAGGGGGACCGCGGCGAAGCCGAGGTTCCCTTTCCTGGATGTCGAAAAAAACGAGGCCCGTTTCGAGTCTTCCTACTCTCTCCCTCGTGTAAGAGACTTATACCGATGCCATGGCCGAAGGGGGGTCTGATGGGGGTCTGATAAGAGGTGGAATCGCTGGGTTATCAGACGGCTCGTTCGGCACGGCGTCTACGGAGCACCGTCGGTATAACAATCAATGCGCATTCAAATTGAGCCGAGTGATGTTTCAGTCGAGTGAATTTTGAGGAGCGGTTCGAATAACTTAACAGTAGTTTCAACGCAGTTGCAGTTTGACTTGTACCTGCGACAGAAGCAGTGCTACTCGCGAAATCCAAAGACCGAGAAAGCCATTTGTCGAAGCGCCACTCGCCGACGGCGCGCATGCAGGCCCCTACGCTCTCGCAATCGATCGCGGAGTCAGGCGTCAAGTCCCAGAGATCTTTCCCATCTTGAAAAGTTCTGATGTTCTTCCACGGGAATTCCGTTGTGCAAATCAGTCAGGCCACGTCGCACTGGATGAGATTCCCTTGAATATAAGGCTTAAAGATGCCTTAACCCTCACTTGGTCGAGGCAACCCACAACAAACGAAGCATTCATTTCAAAATTCGCACGGCTTTCGCTGAAATTGTCGTTTCTAATAGCACGAAACAGATACACCTACGTAACAAATCACCCATCAATATATGCATACCAACAATTAACATACTTTCGGGATTTTTCTTTTTACCCACCCTCGGATAAGTAATGGTTAAGGAGGACTGGAGGAAATGACCATAATAAAAAAGGAGTTTCACAACCTTGAAGGTCCTCGCAGGTTCCGTTCTCCATTTACTGTCCAACCGCCGCCCATGCACACAGATCTGTGCATGGGCGGCGCTTATACGGGACTAGTAGAGACAGTACTAATGCTGCAGATGGGAAAATCCCCACTGCGTAATGAACAGCGTCAATTTCGGTCCAATACGGGGCCCAGTAGTAACCCCAATAATGGGCCAATACGTACATTCATTGCCGGGCAATATTGATTCAATATTGGGATGCCACTAGGGTAATCATTTATTTTTTTTACTGGAAGTTCACCTCTCCCGTTATATCACACTTTTTTTGCCATCTACCAATGCAACTGCGATACGGGGAAGCAATAAAACCCTTGAATAACTTTCGCATTCGTCGGTTTCTGGCTTTTTTATGAGCGCTCCGAAAGGACTGAAGGTGATGTAAACAGTGACGGAAGAGCACGTCATTTTGCAGTTCTGCATTTTGAGAGATGGACCCCCACGAGAAAACTGCGGGAGTGACTTCTTTTGCAAAGCCGTGCGAACGCGAGTGGCGGCGAACTGACGAATCGTCCGTTTTTAATCATGGACGCTTGAAATCCCTCGATTCGCGGCACCGGACGGCAGGCACTGCGATAAGCGAAGCCGCCGTCCCCTGACGAGTACCGCGGCCAACTCTCGTCTCCACATGTTCCCTGAAGATGGCAAGACGAGAGCGAATCTCCGATATTCCTTGAAAGTTTCCTTCTCCCCTTTCGCGAGGCCGATCTGTAACTTTCATATAGCAAAGGTACACCCCACAGTGGGTTAGCAGGTAATAATAGGCAAAAACATGTAATATCACATATTTTTCCAAAATTTTCCCACAAATATAAGGACCCAGCCTCGGGGAAATGTAGCAATATTTTGTATTTGAGGGTAAGCAAGTACGATTTCGGTACTGTCAATGTGACAATATTGGAAATTTCGTAAATACTGTTAAAAGTTTGACCGATTTAATAGAAAAAAGTGATGGACCAACAGTAACTGCGTTAATAACGATACCCCCGAGTGAGACAATATCCCAGCAAAAATGATGCATCATTTGCAGCTAGAGATCTCATCCCCAATAGTCACAGAGGGGTAATTCCAGGGATGACTGAACATTTCGCATGTTACCAATGTTACAGGGCTGTACCTAGTGTTGGAATATGACTGCATTATTCCGCTTCTTCCTGAGAGTTGGTACTTCTATCAGGAATAAAACCACGGGGAGTTCATTTTCAGCTAGTTGCAGCGACATGAATGACGAGAGATTTTCTCATGCATTTCACGAATGGCTACTTCTAGCATTGCGAACAAAGTAGAACAACAGGGCGTGTCGTCCTCCCGTAGGTTTAGGCTTCTCATCACGGAGGGAACAACTTAGTTCCACCCTAGATGTGGGGTTAATGTAGCCTCCGCTTTGTTCCTTTGTTTAGCCTAACCCTCCTTTAGTCTGCCATTCATCGATCCGCGGATCATCTAGTCCCGTGTTTAACCCTGTGCTATTCTGACCCGGAGTTAACGCTTCACTAATCAACCAACCCTAAGAAGTGCATTGAAGCTTGCACGTTGGTCTTCCCCCAGCTCATGTTTCTGTTTCCTACCGCCAGATGTCTCCAACTTAATGCACCCAGCGAAAAGGCTACCTACTTGGCAGTAACAGCCTCGCGTACAGCTGGTGTTCACCCGAGAGTGCACTTGGCGTTATACCAGGTATCCATAAAGTAACTTTACTTAACAATTTTATTTTCTCGTCGCGAACTGAAATTTTTCGTTGACATAGTCTTAAAGAGGACTAAATTCTTCATTCCGGAACACTAATAATACTAATTTTTCTAATAATTTAATTGATAGTTATTTTTCGAGTTTCATGAACCATTTCAGAGAGATCTGGGAACATCAGGCGTACGCAGAGTTCCTCATACCGTCTCGACTCGTTCTGAGAAGAAAGTGCCTTTGGGAAGCATGACATCCAAGCTGGCCGCCATCATGTTAATTTAGGGATGTCCGGATGAGAAATCCGTATTACACCAATTTTATCGACCAAGTCACAGTTTCAATCTCAGCTCATCCCATGAATTCAGCACAATAATGCATCCTACATTAAGAAGAGAAGATCCCAGATAACGATACTAAGGTCGAAGAAGTCATGAATCTGGCATGACTAAGGCAACACTGGAGGACGGGACCGGAGTCATCGCGCTAGGCCCAAATTAACGGCATCAAATTTCATTTTATGGCGAAATGGTACACTGAAAGCAAAAAAAAATTAGACTTTTTGTAACCTCCAAATCAATATCTCAAATCAATATCTTTCATTTAGTAGTTCACTTTCTCTGAAAACTTCCTAAGCGTGGCTACCAAGGGGAGAGAGGAACCATGCGAGATAAATCAATGGGCTTGGTAGCGCCCATTACCTTTCTTCAACCCTTCCGAGGACAAATTCAACCGTATTCCTCTGGGAGAAAAAAAAATATCGGATCGAAATTCACGTCTTCCAAAAGTGAGATTCAGTGACCTCCACAAACCCTTCGAGATGGAGCTTCGAGTTTGCTGGAGCGATTCTGTGCTAAGAAAGGAAGAATTACGCCAAATTTAGTTCCTATTGATTCTCTCCCAGAGGAATACGGTTGAATTTGTCCTCGGAAGGGTTGAAGAAAGGTAATGGGCGCTACCAAGCCCATTGATTTATCTCGCATGGTTCCTCTCGTGAGAAGCCATCAAGGGATTCTTATGCCAGTAACAGAAACCAACTCGCAGGAGAATCCACATTTCAAGGGCAAGGTCCATGGACTCCTACTTAAGCCGGTCCTCATCCCCTTCCTCACATGCACTCACAGATCCATCCTATTTTTCAAATTTTAGGAGGGGACTAACCGAAGGCGGCGGATATTATTCGTACTTGCGTAGACAGGAATATGGGACGATTTATTATTTTTTTCATTGACTTTATTTCCCTGTAGTCAATCTATGAACATTGTCTTCTTTAAATGTTGACAATGCTCATTTCCTCGCGATACCTTGAGTTTATTAGTCAGTACTTTGCGTTCATTCGGACAAAGAAGCTGTAAATGTTTCACGCAATGGAGAAAATTTATTCATTTACGTGCACTATGCAAGGCTACGTTTCTCTTTCAGGACCTTCGAAGTGCGGAACAACGACGTCGTGACGGAGCTTCCGGAAGACGTCTTTGGAAGCATCTCTTTTCGGTACATCAACGTTCAGAGTGTCTCTAACTTTCGCAAGGTTCATCGCACAGCAATACTGTCATCAAAGGATCGGCTCGAATATATTAATATGGTCAACAATGCTCTCGATGACTTCCCATGGGAAACCCTTCCCGAATTGACCAATCTCAAAGAGCTCGACCTTTATAGAAACAACCTGACGGCGGTACCACGCCTCAGCAGTGATACCTTATTAAACGTCTTCCTTGATGGGAATCGTATAACCAGACTGGAACCAGGATGGAGCATCACCAATTTGAAGATTCTGGACTTAGGTGAGTGTGATCGTTTGGAATACGAGAATTTGTGGCTCTACTTTCAGCGATCCTCTTTCTACAACTCCCACAATGGATCGATCCAAGTGTTTCTACTGGCAAAATTGTTTTTACTGTTTTTACTGGCAAAAGCTTTTAAGACTTAAATCGTACTATCGTTGCTGTGCGTTATGTAGTGCACGTATCCGGTGAGTTCGCGGCAAAAATACGTCCCGCTTTTGTGGGCAACTACTTTTAGAAATTGCCTGAGGCAATTTCATGAATAAGGTCACGTAGCCATGAAAACGTGTCTCAGGTACAATAAGATGTTTCTTCCCGGAACTGAAAGATTATTACAAATGAATGGAAAGCGATGAACTGAATTGAAGAAATCTGCAAGAAAAATTTGCTTCATGTATTGTCCCTCTTCATTCCTTACAGACGAGAATCCTATCCCAGATTTCCCGTCTGGGTTCTTCGTCGGCTTCGAGAAATTGGAAAAGCTCGACTGCGCATCCTGCGCCTTGGGGCCGATTCTTCGTTCTGGATCATTAGACTTCAATAGCCAGGCCATGGTGTCAGTGTATCTGAAAGCTAATAACATTGCGATCGTGGAACCGGGAGCCATTAAAGGTAATTTCAAGATGCTCTGCTTCAGACCTAAGTATTAACTTTTCCTTTAAACACCCATGTGGCACAGGCAATAATCTACCCTGTGTGACAATTTATGACACTGAAAATGCTGAGTTGAAAATTTTTTTCATCACAGAGAAGCCACTTCATAATTTATTTCCTGAAAGTTTGATGCCGTCAATGGTCATTCAAACTTCATGAAAATTCCTGTCACATGTGCTACGTTGTCATGTTCCACAACTTTTCGAAATAATTCTATAATTCTTGTTTCTTTAGTTTCTCGACATTTTCGCCTTTCATCGGGTTTCTGCTGAGTGAGGAAGGTCTGAATATGATGATGTCCTTTGAATAGGAAGACAGGAACGGGAAGGGAATAGTCAACGTTTTCAAAGGAATCACGGACTTCGCCTTGCGTAGTCCCTTCTATCTGCAGGACTTCCTTTGAAACATGAGCTAATCTCAGTGGCGTTAGTCACCGACTTAGACATGATGACGCCAGAGTCAAGAACGCTGGAATGTGGAAATAAAGATAAGATGCTGGCGTTTTGGTGACTCGTCTCGTCCATAGATCTATGCTGCATAATGCTTTCGTGGCTTTCGTGTGGCAGGCTTTCGTGAGAGGGAGAGAGATAAATTATTCCCCTATAAATCATGTCAATCGGTGAATTCCGAAATATTAGATTTAGATGGTTCAAGGGCTCTACAGTAGCATGTCATCTTGCAAAACCATTCACGGGCAACTCTATGGCTACATCAAATGACTGTGAGCATTAAATGTGTATAGGATTTCCTGACGAAATTCAGCAGAAGTCCTTTCAAATTCGTTAGCGGCCGTTTCGACTTCGGCAGCGCTCCTCTCTCCTCCAGGTTTTCTCATTCAATTTCGGCGGGTGACGTTTCGATTTCGGCAGTGCAAGGGAATCTCCTGTTTTTGGTAATTAACGCGGGTATGGGGAATAACGAAGAAAAGGGCACAACCCAGTCAAAAATTATAGTTTGCTTAAGGTTGGACCATGGATGGGAAGTTGGCATTAGGTCACGCAATTGTCGTGTTTGCCGCAAATCGATGCCCCATCAATAAGCCATCCGGAGGGTATCTTCCTATAAAACAGCGTATTATAGTTTTACTTTTTTTTTGCCGTTTCACAAAATTCACGCTGAAAAGTTATTTCCTTCAATGCTCTTTATTTTGCATTTGCCTGCCAGCCACCATATATTGGATTGGAAAGAAAGTCTTGCAACACTGCGCAAATTTTGCAAAATGCTATAACTTTATTGAAATGCAATTTCAGTCTACAATGTAACGACCATTGTTGTCAATGACATGTTCCCAACGCACGGGTAACTGCTCGATGCCCTTTGCCTAGAACTCTGGCGATTGCGAAGCGAAGAAACGGTCGACATCATTTTCGAGCTGTGCTCGATCGTCGAAGGCCTTGTCCCGCAGGTGATTCTTGAGGGCCCGGAACAAGTGATAGTCGGAAGGGGCCAAGTCCGGAGACTACGCTGGATGTGGTAAAACTTCCCTGCCCGGTTCCGAAATCGTCTGCCCAGTCATCTTCGCAACATGTGGACGAGCGTTGTCATGCAGAAGGAGAATTTTGTCGCGTTTGGGACGCTCTTTTTGAATGACGCCAGCCAACTTCTGAAGTTGAGCAGCGTAGACGACGGCAGTCACGGTGGTACCGGTTGGCTGGAGCTCATAGTACAACATTCCTTCTGAATCCCACCAACAGCAAAGAAGAACCTTCTTCTCGTGGAACCCTGGTTTCGGTTCGTGTGGCGGCAATTCTCCTCGTGGAAGCCACTGACTCTTGCGAGTATGGTCGACGTCGAGGACCCAGCTCCCATTTCCAATAACGATTTTCTTCAGAAGTTCCTTTCTGTGCGGACGAAGGAGCAGTGATTCGCAGACACCGACACGGCTTGCTTTGTCAGTCGCCGAGGGACCCATGTAGAGTAAACCTTCCGATAGCCGAGGTCGTTCAGATGGGTGCCGATGGCCATATGGGTGACTCCAAGTGTACGGTAGTCGCCGATTCGCGAGTGGTGTCGTTCGGCTTCGCGTCGAGGGCGTTCCGCAGAGCTTCGTCATCGACTGTAGATGGACGTCCTGAGCGTGGTCGATCTCCGAAGGTCGTGTCGCCAGATTCCAAGCGTTTCAACCATCGAGACACCGTGGAATAGTGGGCGACGTTGCCCTTGAATGCAACGCAGATGTTGCCCGCGGCGGCTCTCGCAGAGTGTCCTTGGAGTTACTCGTAGTAGACGATGGGACGAAGAGTTGCTCGTTCGATCGGAGCCATGGCGCGCCAACTAATGGCAGAAGCCGCCTTATATACCCCGATGGCAGAAGCTTCGAGAACATTCCAGCATATAGAAATGCAAAGCCCCGCCCATCATTCCTTTGAAAATTTTTATAGATAGTTTTAGAAAGCGTTGTAAGACTTTCTTTCCAACCCAATACATTATGCATACTCATCATCATAAGTAGACTTGGACATTTTCGCTCAGATTTAGACCTAGCACCATTGAATTCCTTAATTTTCCTAAGTATATTTCTTAAGGTAAGTAGGGGAGGAAAAATCGACCGTCTGGGATTCGAAATCTGAAATGTAATTGTTGTAGGGGGTCCCTAGGGGAGTGCAAAGAGGGGTCGCACAGTCACCTCCGACCCATAGTTTGGCCAAAAGTCGCTGCCAATGTTGCCGCTAGATGGCCATTTGATGAGTCGAATTCAAACGACTACAACTCGGAAACCGTTGGTCAAAGGAACCCGAAAATAACGTATTTGGAAAGCTAAGACAATCTACTTTTAAATGAGAGGTTGTGATTCAAGCTGACTCAAAAGGTCAAAGATCAAACGGCCATATAACTGGGAATAGTCGAATTTTTTAGAACAGTATTTCCACCGCCATTCGGGCCACAGATCTACCACAGACAAAAGCATGCATGCGACTGCAGAGGACCTATCGGTCGAGCTGTACGCCAAACCTCATGGGCCTTGTACATAGCATTTTGGAGAAAAGTACCGAAAAATGCTTGAAATTGGGTCAAAAAACGCTACTCCGCGTGGTTTTTTCCGTTTTTCTCGGCTTCAAGATAAAAATCGTGAAATGTTCTCTGATGGATCGATAGGGAAGAGTCTCTAGATTGCAGGGACGCCAGAATCCTGTTCATACCTGCAAGGGTTCCTTCGGAAAGTTTATTCAAAGTTGTGCATTTTTAAAAGAAAAACCGCCACCCACTGGCCCTTGACAATTCCATCACCAGAATGCGTCGCCAGACACATGTGGGTGAAAAATAACGCCAGATTTATTGATCGATCGATAGTTATGAATCTTCGGAAGGAGTCCATCCAAAAATCACCATGATGTCTACCCGGACTCCCACGAAATAAATTACGTTTCTGACGGATAAAAATCGCCCCCCCCTCGTCTCTGCAAACGTTTACGCGTTTGCCACAGAATGCTAGCCCTGGGTGCTCAAAAGCGAAAATCACAAAATCTTCTCTGATAGATCGATAGAAAAGACCCTCTGGATGGCAGTGAGACTTCGCTCGTCCCTTTGCGATGGGTGGTTCGCTCAGAAAGTTCATTCAAACCAAAATGATATTTCTCCCCCCATTCAACAAAGGCGTGGAAAAACGTCCGAAATCGCATGTCAGACGTAACTCGTGAAATTTTCTCTGATAGATCGATAGATATGAGTGCCCGGAGTGCGTGGATGCATTCATCTTTGTGATCTAGGCTCTGGTTTCTTCGAAAAATTCATTCAAGCCAAGCGTTTTCGGCAGGATACCCACCGCCCGCCTCCACCCGAGCTAGGCTTTCATAGGCGCGGCCGATCAGGTATCTCTGGGGCAAAATCATGAAATATTTCTTGACACGTCGGCAGGAAAGGTTCTCCCTAGTGTATCTATGACCGAAGCACCAACTTTTCTCCCACCGCTAACTCGTGATGCCTCTCGTTTCCGACTGGCCCCCACCCCAAGGGGGGGGGAGTCCAAACCCCTCTCTGATTTTAAAATGTATATTTCTTTTATTGATAATTTACTTCCTTCTCTCGCGACTCACTTGGAAGACCATCGCGACCCATCGGTTGAGAACCATTGTTCTAGATTTTCATTTTTCGATTTTAACTATTGTTCATAACCCTAACCAACGTGAAATGAATATAGATTCAGAGATAATTCATGTAATTACGTCTGTATTGAAAAAGGTAGGTTATATTCTTCCCGGCATTTTCATCCTCCTTTCCAGGTGTCACAAGAAATACAGTTGTTGACCTAGAGGCTAATCTTATTGCCAAACTGACGGAAGGGACGTTTCGCCCGATCTTGGAAGTTGTCTCACAGGGGAATGGAAAGCTCAATCTCATGAGTGAGTTAAATGTGCTCTATATTAGAGTACGACTAACAGGACCACTAACACCGTAAGCCACGAAGATAACGTGTTTCACCAGTGTTAGGTATCCTTACTTTCTGCGAATATATGATGAAATAATTGTACTTGGAATCTTCTTTCCCTTAATTCTGCCAAAGGAATAAGCAAATTCTCATTCAATTGCATTTCATTGCACTTGAATAGAAATTCAACATCCTCACATGCCATTATATTGCATCCAGTCATGTTTTTGTTCTTAGAATACGCAATTCGTATATACCGAGGGCCGAAAAAAACGCGTCGTGTTTGACGCCTTAAAAAAATTCGTTGTGGACAATCTAGGTTCTTGATATATTTGGGTATTACTTTGGAAACACCCCATTTGTTTTATGAATGTTTCATGTACCTAAGTTGTCTGAAGAAATATCGACAGTTGCCCAAAGTGGAGTCATAAAATGGACTTTTCCACGCACGAAGTGGATGAAGTTTCAGGAGTTAGTCCCAAACGTTCTGTGGGAAAAGTAGCACAAAAAGCGGGGAGTTCTCAAAGGTCATTCGTCCGGATACTGAAAGGACAAAAGTAACATACGTACGAGATACAAATGGTGCCATAACTTCATGGTCACTCCTCAGATCGACGTGAAGAGTGATGCGAATGGTTCATGGAACGCAAAAGGTAATAGCCAACATTGGCTGCAGAATTTAGTCATGAAACAACCTTTCAGCTTCATGAACATGCAAGCCATTACAACCGTGTTTACTGCAGTCATGATAACGCACGCATTGTGTAAAACAGTCACCATCAGACAAACCCAAGAATAACAGTGTGGTGTGCTGTCCATCAAAATAAATTGGTCGGGCCATTTTTCTTCAATGAGTCAGTCACCGTAGGTTCTAATATGGCAATGTTGAATGAAATGAAGATACCATACATTCCTTAAATGTCTATCGCAAATCTCATGAATTTCTTTTTCCAGCATAATGGATCACCTCATCATTTTGCACGACAAACGACATCGTTGTGGGCTGAAATATTTCTGCAACAATGAATCGGATGCCGAAGCCCTAAGTATGATCTCCGAGATCCCCGAATTTAACACCTATGGATTTATTTCCCTAAGGGGACACATCAAATCGGTTTCATACGAAACTCGGCCGCAGAACGTTGAAGAACAGAATTAAAGCAGTAGTAACAATTCCGAGAGACATCCTCACTCGTGTCCCACGGTAAATCAGACTTTTAACGTGCAAACTTTTACATGGAATGGAATTTCAGAATCTCATTTAAAGCAATGGCCTTTTTATTCACCCTGTACGTTTTCCCAAAATGGGACACGCCTACATAGTCAAAAGCCAGATGCCATGCAAGCTTAAAAAGGTGGTAATCCTTTCCACCCATCAGGTCATAACCACGCACAGTTTCATCGATTAGTTTCACAAAATAAGAAATGTTTTTGTGTATATATACGATGTCATGTATTAGAATGCCTACTACGAAATGTGTGGCACCTAATTCTTTACTCTAAACTCTCTTGGCGTACAAGTAAATGCTTCTTTCTCCATTGGCCCTTCCTATGGTATAACAGGCCAGTTGGAGTTCTAAGACTTGTGAATAAATGGAAAGAGTATTTTGAGCGAAATATCAATCATTCATATCAGTAATATATAAAATCAAGGTGTCACATTCCCTGTCGTCTTTCCTCAGTTTCATACTATTTCTCATCTCCCTTCCATTCCAGACAATCCAGTCGTGTGTGGGTGCCGCATGGAGTGGTATGCGCTCAATCCAGACTTCCATGAAAAGTTGCTGGGGAAGTGTACCGATGGAACTGACTTTGAAAATCTGCCTGCGGATTTCTTCATGGATTGCCTCTTTCCTGTGGCAGCGACTCCTCCGCCATCATCATTTCACAAGAGATTCCAGTAATCCATGAATAGTGAATATTAGTGAACCAGAATGACTCCAACAAGTGTTGAAGCTGCGGGCTTGGGTGTCTTGACTATGGCTATTGCAAATTGTCTTTATTATGCGGCAGGAACTGATATAAAGACGTGGACAAAGGGTGGCAACGGCAGTTCATTTTCTCTTGTTTTCCTCTTTATATTTCATGCGGAACCCACCAATAAGATGGGATATTGAGAACATCGGTTAATGGGATGAGAATTAGCGCTCATCCGATCAAGAAGTGATAGAGGGAGGAAAGGTGACTCGTACTTTCATTCGTGAAGCTTGCCACACATACTTGATTTATCTGGTGGTCACCAGGAATTAGGGTTTTGCTTCCTATCTCTGAATGGCCGACGACATGGAGCAGAGAGAACAGATGGAATTCGGTGTTTTTCCAGATCCAAGTAACAGTACTCATGTGGAGAACGAATAGGAGCTTGAAGATCGTCACTGGATGCGCCCCAACCATCACATCCTGCTCTTATATGCCAAACTGAAGAAACCGTCATCGCAATACAATCTCCTATTTAATTGCAAACATTTTGCAAACTGGCGAGCAAAAAAAAAATACTTTACTCGCTCCCAAACAACCTCCCATGGATGGATTGCAAACCAACTGTCAACAAAGATTAGATCAACAAGGGTGTTGATAAATGAGCACACATTGCGAAACATAGGATGAGACCTGCTGCAGGACATCCCCTTGAAATATTGGGAGCGGCTGAGACATCGACACAGGTACAAGAAGGATCAGCGGCCACGGGGGCAACCGACGACGGTCGCGTCGATGGGGAAGATGGTCGACGACATGCAGCAGGAGAGTACAAGAAATTTAATTTATTTCCTGGACTTCATGAAAGATGCCCTAGTGGGGAATGAATCTGGAGTTCGATTCTCAACGCATGCGTGCAACTCTTTACATCCTCATTTGCGCTCAAATGGTGGGACTTCCATCACGGCACGACCATCTCCTTTTCAGTTGCAAGCACTTCGCAAACTGGATTGTAGGAAACAGCTTCACCAGCTTCCAAGCGACATCCACCAATGAATAGTTTACTTACTATCGACAAAGTTCTGATCAACTAGGGGATTAATCAATGAGCACACCTTGAGAAGATTGAACGAGAGCTCCTGGAAAGGACTAAGAGCCGATGAGAATTCGAAGACGATCAAGAGGAATCGCTCGCTGGGTCTTAACCCAAACCCCAGGAGTACCCGGACCAAAAAGATTTCCATTCGGTTGTCTTAGCCTCCCCGGCTATGACAAAAATGGATATGCATTAACCAGGACTTTCGCACCTGGCAGATGACATCCAACACGAGTTCTTCTATCCTATCTGTCCCTGAGCCCAAAGTTTAAACTCATTTACAGTGTTTTTCACTTCAGTTAGACAATTTTTCACTTGACTAAGACACCGATACGTGGGGTATTCAGAGAGGAGGCGAGGGCTCTGGTGCCCCTAATGACTAGCGACATCTTTCTCTCCTTCGAATATTTAGGCTTTTTCATAAAAATCAAAATATGTATTGGAATCGATGAACCGCAATGACAGCCATATTGTCAAAGGGAGACCTTCTTTGCCGTGTATTTAAATAAAAAAGGCTCAAACTTTTCAATTTCCCGTCGGCTCAACGATGTAGAAACATTGGATCGGACTTCAATGGGCACTACCTGAGTTCGGAGTGGGTAATGATGCCCAAAACTTCACCTGTTTTATTTAAATGTTATTAAGGAGAACAGTGTTGTTTGACATGAAAGCCTAGTTTTTACTACGACATTAAATTATTATTTCAATATTATGTGTATTTGGGAAGGTTCATGTTGATTTTCCTCTCTTCAGCAGAAAATTAATCATCATCGTTGCCGCCAATGCCATCACGACATCTGCACTTAATAATAGAACTCCTAGTTTCTGCTTCGATCCGCTATATCATCCTCACCATGCACCGTTGTCAAAGTCAAGTGAAAAAATGTCTAACTCAAGAGAAAAACACCGTAGGAGGTTTTGAAGGTGAAAGATACGAAGTTAAACTAAAAGAATACCCTCTTTAGCAGCTGACCCGAGGGAGACTTCCACGAACTTCGGGTCGGCCAAGGCCAGGGGCGTTAAACTGCCAGTCCGCGAAGTCCTCTCCAACAGTTGGTTTTGGAAAAGCCCAGGGATTTTCAACCAGTTTTCACAATGTAATTTTTGGCGTAAGATTTGTAAATGTTAACCTAACCACCTCTGACGGGTTCCATCTCCCCCCTTTCCCACCTTAATCAAGTTTGGCACAGCTGCCCTTGGCTAAGCGTGTGGCATTTTCGGAAATTCACAAATTCAGTCGGCGGCCCTTTCCACGCCGCAAATGCTTTTTACTGTATACGTATCTTGGCACCTCCCGCCTTTAGGGTAGTCGAAGTGTGAATTTTTCGCATGTCCACCCCAGTAAGATTTCGCCGAATCAACATGTGGATCACGTGGATCCATATGGAGATACTCTTACATATCCAAATTAATCCCCAAGTAGACAAGTCCTCTGGTGGTACTGTTCACAGCAAGCCCACACTACTCCATATATATATTTCTCATTCCACATGCAGATCACCCGCAGGATATGAGTAGTCCTGGTGGACTGCAGGGGGATTTTTTGTTGCGGAGCGCTCCATCGGGCCACCATGACTGATTTTCTCTCTTGCCGTCATTTTGCTGCACTCGTTTCCTTTCCCGGATCATCTTGCTACTAGTCGGCAAATAATTTTTCTGAAGTCTTTTGTCGTAACTCCACGTTTGCAAATTTCTAGCTTCATGGGAAATACCTGAACATCTTCACAGCAATGTTTTCGATGTTTAGTTTCTACCGTTCATATTTCCCATGATAAGTCTGCCTCACTTTTTGCGCATAAACTTCTGATGAATCCACTTTGAAGCAATAGCGACATAATTAACCAATAGGGAAATCAATCCTAGAATTCGTCAGAAGTATGTGGCCTTGCAGAAGGCTGAAATGCTGGAATTGTGGCTTCGATATTTGTTGAAATATTGTCTTTGGCAATTCTTGTGTGGGGAGATAGTTTGGTCTGACCGGAACAGTTCGCTGACGAGAGAATATTTATGCCCATGTTTGCCTTTGAGAGTGGGTACAGAAATTTCTAGCAGGTACCTATCTGATTTAGAATTCTTCCGTATCAGGAATCGTCAGCAAAATAAAGGGAACATACGTATGCTATTTTGAGTACAGCAGATGAACCCAAGGCTTTTAACCATTTTGATTTTTCGCCTTTTTTGCAGGGATGGCGATAAACTAGATTCTACTCTCTATTGTTCCGATGCGTTGAGCATGAAGATGGAAGTAAGCACGTTTTCCTACTACTTCTGCTCATAAAAAGGAAATCAAGTAAATAAGGATGGACTAGGTCAGAAAAAAAGGGGAAAGGGACAAATAAACTGTTTATAGGAGAATTCAAGTACGGGCATTTACAGTTGATGCAGGGAGATCTTCCACTAAAGGTATGGAAGCGCAAGGCCACCAACACCCCAAATAGCACACTTTCTCAGACTCTTTGACTCTTTCATGTTAGTACTACGTCAATATGATGGGAATTGCATGCAAGTTGAAAAGTTTGACATGACTATTTATGTTCCTATTTTTGTATTAAAAAAAGAACTTGACATGTATATAAGTCACGTCATCTTGATCGTCATCTTACATTTTACGCAAATATTCACGCTCATGAGGAGGTACACTTTTGACAAGTTATCGATTCGAGGACCTTGTACTATAAGGGCTGAAATGGAAAGTGGTCTACCTGCAAAAATCATTTCCTGAAGCACCACACGAAATGAGTAAATATTCCAGTGACCATCACGTTAAAAGAGAGAATAAGTGGTATATCTCCAAAGATAGCTTCGTCCTTTATTCACTTCCAAAAAACTATAAGTTTCTATGAAAGGAACATGATCCTCTCAGTACAGAACCATTAACACCTTCGGAAATTGTTTGCAGGTAGATCACTTTGCCTTTCACCACTTCAATTAACACCATACAATTGACCAAATGGATGGGATATCCACAGGTCTATCATGAAGTTTTGTGAGACAATTTATGAAGTCACTGTGAATGAAAAATTCTGACAAACTCCTACTCGTGTAATTTTCGTTCGATGCAGCTGAAATAGTAAATTTTTCACGGAAGGCCCATGACGCGCATTACGAACTTGAACGTAGTTACAAGCGGTTATAACATTCTGAACTCTAAGGTTCTCTTCCTACAGGCGGCGCATCCTGTTTGGAGGCCTTCCTTTCAGACGAACGCAAAATTTTCTCAATTTTTAAGTTACTTGTGAGTTGCTTCAAGATATGAAAGTACCTCCATAAATAGTTTCTATTCTTAATTCGATTTATTAATATTGGCCTCCATTTGTAGCCTTATTGCTTGGCATCAACCTTGGCCTAACATCAATTCATCTATTGGCTACGTTATCTTAGGACGTAGCTCTAGCTGCTCCCAAGCTATCTGTTAGCAATATATTGAGGGGCGAAAGTGGAAAATGGAAGAGTACACTTTTTTGAGATAATGCCTGGAATCAGGGCATTGTCAGGATCTTTAGCATCCCGAGCCTATTTCTGACTCCTGTCCTCTGAGGACAGGATGTAGCAAGAGAGGAACAACTCTTTATTAAATCTATTAAATATTTCTCCTTATTAAATTTCTCACACTTCTGAAACAATCTGTAGATGGCTTCAGAATGACCTAGGTGGGTTCATTGTTGAGTCCCACCTAACTGGCTATGTATGTCAGTCGCATTCATTTTGTTGGAAATGAGAACACTAACGGGAGAGATAGAAATCCAAATTTTTGGAGCTGAATAATTTCATTATAAAACCATCATTAAGTCCTTCCTGTGGCAACTGTTATGCGGGAGCTGATATCATCGTCAGCTTTTCAGGGATAGAGAAGAAAAAGAATAGGATTCAAAGCTTTTACTTTCTATGCTAAAGTGATTGTTTCCCGTGTACTGGCAGATCATGAGTTTGGAATCTTTAAAGTCAGTCACTTGTCATACTCGTATTACTTGGAATCATGGTTAGAGCATGATATCACTATCAAGTGCATGTGTGTGCCTTCTAGTTATGCTAGTTCTGTTTGGTTCATTGCATTAAATCATGTGCAGTGCATTCTTGAAATGCTGTTTAGTGAATTGTTAAAACTAGGGCATAAAGGTGTTATGTCCTGCTCTACCTGAATTTCCAGTAGTAGAAGCGTGGCTTGCGCTTATGGCACTTAACACAGCATCCTTACCCTTTTGAAGGTTCAGTTCCAACATTATTCCATATTAATAATTCATTGATAATTAAATGTACTTGATCTTCATTTTCAATCAATTATTGCGTTGGAACATTAATAAACATTTCTTCTTTTTTTAAGACTTCATGCAACATCAGCTTAGACTTCATGTCTATGTCTAAGCTGATGTTGCAGAAGTCTCGGGTACAGCATTTGGGACTAATACGATTCTGAGTAGTTGAAATATGTATTGTATAAAAGGGACATGTTACAAGGTATTCACATATATGCTATTAATACTTGAACCATTTAAAAGTCCCATGTATTAACCTGGGAAGGACTCGTATATATTTAATGCCATGAGGTAGTGCTCTAGCAATTTAACTGTTGCCAATTCAATTTCACATTCCACCAGAGATCACTGTAATCATGGCATGCCGCAATGAATTTTTTTTTACGGAAGGTCGTACATGGTGGGCATGAGATAAGTAAGGATAAAGGAGGAGATTAAGTGAAAGGGGCATCAGTTTATATTTAGAATACTTCTGAATACAAAAATGAAGTTTCCAAGGAAATTAGCTGGCCTTGTAGCCATTTAGAAGGCGAGGTTTGAGACATATCATCTGTAGGTCGTAGGGAAAAGTGGCCTTAGGAGAAAACGAACATGTTTCAGAGTTTATAGCTAACGGAACCAGGAAATGCCTTCGAATTTCATAGTATCAGTATTTCGAGTTATCCGAACTATAAAGCATATAAATCGCTATCTTCTCGGACGGGGAATGCATACGTCTTCGAAATATCCGATATTTCGAACTATCGATATGGAATTGACGAGGTTTTCACGTAAAACTAAAGTCAAGTTGAATTTTTTAGGAAGAGCATCACAGATATTAGGCGAAAACAGCAATCCTTTCATCATTGCCTCCATTGTTAAACTGTCTTTCAACAGGAGCAAGCAGGAGCCCAAACGAAGCGGTACCTCTACAGCTCGCATTTGTAGTACTGACTTAATTCTTAAGTACAGTAACATTGGTATAGTTGCAGATATAGTCATCAAAGAAGGTATGTAATGTAGCCACATGTATCAGCAACACAGACTCCTATTAAATACGTATACATATGAGATCATTTTCCCCAACTGTGTTACTCAGGAACAACCTAGAAAGCAACAGGAATTTAAGGAACCAGGGCCTGCGTGGAATATGTTTGTGCATCTGGCCAAAATGTTTGATAAAACAGGGTGTTGGACAGTGAAAACATGTCTGCATAAATACCACATACCATGCAAAAAGTGGCACTCGTTCAATTGAATGGCCCCAGTGATTCACACACCAAACCCCATTAGATTTACTTTTCCAAGAATATCTTCAAGATTAAGTTCATCTCCCTCGTATGCATGACCTATAGTACTAACGGGTGTACTCTAATTGAGAATCCAATGGCACAATAATGCAGTTGGGCCGCAGAGCATAAAGCCCAGGAACAAACTAACAATACCTCCAAGCATGCCCTGAGTGCCTATATGCAACCTTCAGGAACCCATGAAGACGATGTGATGCTTTGTGCGAATACATTACTTTCATTGCTGCTTTACAGAGAGTCTCACTGACAAATTGTGTGCCAGAAGCAAAAAGGACATGAAAAGGATCATGGTGAAATCCCACTACATATTACGAGTATGCTCATGATTGATACGAAAATGGCAACATTGAAGCCGTACCATATAGGGAATCAACATGGTCTTCAAAAAATGGCCAGGGTAATCAATCTTGAGTATAGGGGTGGTGAGAATGGAACAAACATGAGGTCCCTGGGGGCTTGGCAGAATAGCAAAATACTCAAGGATTTCATACCTAGTCAACGCGTGGAGCACCTGGCTCAGATGCATCACACTGCATATTCCTATGGCAGATAACCTCTCCTAAAAACAGACCATGTCTATAGTTCAACACGTCTGTCATTGTTGTCAATGACAGCATCCTCAAGAACGAGGTGGGGAGACCTCCAATAGGTAGCTAGATTTATTGGTGAGAAATAGCGTGAATATGAAGACAGATATAATCAAGAAATAGCATATGTTTCGAAGATTAGTGTCTCATCTTTCTCGATGTAAGAAATTATGCATATAAACATATCTACCTTTCCTTGTATTTCCGCCTCGGCAGTCAACACCACCCCGTTTCGGTCTTAGATGACCCGGAGGGTACGCTGTCTGCCTTAGCGTAATCTTCAGATGGTTTGCCGGAACACTTTGGTGGCAATGCGGTAGTCCAACCTTATCTTATACTAGGTTGGCCAAAAAGTTCTGCAACACTTGCGAAAAAGTTTATTTTTATGCGCATTTTTGTTCATTTTTTTGTGTTTTATGCACAATTTTTGTTGTTTTTGTGTTTATGGTGTTCCGTGTTCATCTTTATTCTCAAAGTTTCAGATGACATTGGACAAAATCGAGCTTCGAGTCTTGATACGCCATTGTTGGAAGCGACGACTTTCGACCAGAGATGCTGCGAAAGAGATTTGTGATGCTGAAGGCGAAGGAACCGTCCACTACACAACTGTTTCCCGATGGTACAAACGATTCGATTCCGGTGACATATGGACCC